>VDFB02284599.1:0-61476 GCA_007258455.2 Sequoia sempervirens
TTAACCTTTTCTGGATTGACCTCTATGCCTCTTCAGGAAACTATGTATCCCAAGAGTTTACCTGATGTGACCCCGAAAACACACTTCTTAGGGTTTAGCCAAAATTTTTACTCTTCAAGTCTCTTGAAAATTGTGTCGAGTACCTTCAAATGATCTTTCCTGGTTGCTGATTTGGCCAATAGGTCGTCTACATAATCTTCCATTATTCTGTGCATCATGTCATGGAAGATCGTGGTCATAGCCCTTTGATATGTGGCCCCTGCATTTTTGAGACCAAATGGCACGACGTTCCAACAATATGTACCCCATGGGCGGGTAAATGCCATTTTATGCTTATCTTTGGGAGCAATGCGGATTTGATTATAACCGGAGAAACCATCCATGAGGGATAGCATCTCATATCCTGCTGTAAGGTCCACTATGATGTCAATGTTTGGCAAAGGAAAGTCATCCTTTGGACATGCTTTATTTAGGTCTCAAGAATATGTACATACACGGATCAACCCATTTGGCTTTGTGACTAGGACTAGATTAGAAATCCATTCAGCGTAGTCAATAGACCGTATGAATTAGGCGTCTAGCAATTTCTTTAACTCGACCTTGACCAATAGGGCAACTTGGGGGTGCATTTTGCGCAACTTCTACTTGACTGGTTTAGCATTAGGTAATAATGGCAGATGGTGCAGAACCAGTTCTAGGTCCAATCCTAGCATGTCAGCATAGGACCATGTGAAATTGATTATTCGTTCTGCAAAGAATTTATGAAATTCTGGTTTCTCTTCGTCAGTCAATGATGCAGCAAATAGGACCATATTGGGGTCTTCTGCAATTGAAATGTTATCCTCTATTGTGTCCTCGATAAGCATAGCCGATTTCTCCTGTTGCACAGGGAGAAAGTCCAATCCTCCATCTTTGGGCATCTCAGAGAGGTTTTCACTCGCAGATACGTCCTTTATTTTTACTAGTTTATCGTCAAGAGGTGCCTTTTAGTTTTCACCTAGAGACGTTTCATTTTTTACTTTATTTTTCTTTTTGTTTTTGTGACTAGAGGACGGAGCATTCTCGTTGAAGTATGTTGTGCGGTCTAAATCAATGGAAAATCCTGATTTGTGGTCCCCACTGGGTATGCCTTCTCATAATCCCATGAATTCAACAATTGCCTCATCATTCTAAAATGTGTCCAGAACTGGCGGTCCTTGTTGGTCCCAATCGACTAGCTCAGGGTAAACTAAGGAGATGCCATTGTCAATGCTGGTAAATTGTGGTGAGGATGCAGAAAACATGTAGACAGATTCAGTGATGTTGTATATGAGATTATCATCATCCAACTCTACATCGGACTCTATCCAATATTCTCCTTCACTAGTGTCATATTTGTTGTCAAAATAAGGAGTGAAGGTTTTAGAGCCCTGGTTGTCAATGTCATCTGATACCTCGAATGGATTGGACTGATGGGGTTCGGATGATGGGTGTTGTATGGCATGGGAAGTGGTAGTGGGACTTTGACTATTTGGTGCCTGTTCAATTTTGAATGTTTTCCAAAACCGTTGTTCAGAGGTCAATTCTCCTGGTTCGACAAACAAATCATCAAGACAACAGTCACTTAGGGATCATTCTGAGCCAAATTCCCACTCATGGGAGTCTATTTCGGTGAGGGTTTCCCTAGTAGTCTCGACACTATCCGAAGCATATACTCACTCATTTGAAATTCTAGAGATACGTCGATCATCATTGTCAGGTGATCCAAACCCTAATCCAAGATACTTCAGAATTTGAAAAGTTTCTATGGGTTCCCTGTGACCAGTTTTATTTTTTCCTAGGCCACTAGTACTATCGTAACATTTAGCCTTCATGATGTCATAACCCTTGCCATATCTTTGAACTGGTAATGGGGGTAGTGTGATAGTATCCTTATAGATCCATCCTGTAATGTCAACAAGGTCTTCATCACTCATGTCTCCCCACTTGATAAAAACTGTGTTCGGTGGAACTTGGAAAGTTTCTTAAGGTTCCATTCTAAAACATGGCCGACCATAGATCTTTGGAGACATGCGTATTGTTGTTATGCTGTATGCTGTATTTAGTTTGAACTCTCTGCAGCCGAGGTCCTGGATTTTGACAGTCGATGCAGTCTTAGGGCTAATGGAAGGTGGTGGTATGGCAGAAGACATGGATGGAGCAGATGTGGAAGATGACGTGAGTATGGATGGGTTGATGTACTTAGATGACGAGGAGCCAGGTGCTTCTTGGTTAATAGGTACTCAGTTTTCAGAGATACCCCTTAAGTTGGTACAATATTGGAAAGGGTCGGGGTCTCCGTATATGGTTATTTCTGTACCATCAAATGGAAACTTTAGGCATTGGTGGTATGTAGACGGAACAGCTTTTAAGGCTTGAATCCATGGACGGCCAAGCAAGATGTTATATGGTAGTTCCAAATCCAGGACCTGGCAGGTTGTGTCCACAATGATTGGTCCCACTCTGATAGGGAGAGAGATAACGCCACGTGAAGAGCATTCCTTGTCATCATATGCTTTGATCACTATACTCTTTGTTGGGTCTACACATGCACCAGAGAACCCTAGAGCCTTAACCAATTTGAGGGAGCGTATGTTCAATCCTGCTCTGCCATCTACTAAAACCCGTCTAACTTTGTGCTTGTGGACAAAAGTTTCTATGTGCAATGCATCATTGTGGTTGGTTTTAGGTGATGAGTAATCTTGATCTGAGAAGGTGATGTGGTGAGGCGAAGTGAGATATCCCACCATAGTTTCAAATTGGTTGACATCAATGTCCTTGGGGACCAACGACTCTAGCAGAGTTTTGTCTAGGATCTCTTTGTGTGCGGAAGAGATACGGAGCAGCTCGAGTATAGAGATTTGCACAGGAGTCTTTCCTAACTGGTCTATGAGGTTGAACTAACTTTTGGGTTTCCATTGCTGTGTGGTTGGGACAGGTTTTGGCTGTTTAGCAGATGGAGCAGGTTGTGACTGTTTAGCAGATGGGCCTGGTATGATGATTTTGGCTTGTCTAGTGGGAGGTGGACCAGCTATAGTGACCTTGCCATTGCGAGTAGTAGCATTACATTGGGGTGCTCTCTTGACCGTAATGGTATTGGTGTATTCATCATCAATTCAAACATTATTTATAATTGGTCCACTAGAATAATCGTACTTGGCTCAGGCGAAGTTAGCTTGATTCTGTTGACCTGAAGTGGAGGCGTTATGAGAACCATGGTCCTGTAGTGGATTCTTGTGGATAGTATGATCTAAATTGGAGGTGAATTGTGATCCACCTACTTCGATGGTGCGACTTTCGATAAGATCTTGTATTAGGTTTTTCAATTGTCGACAATTAGAGGTTGTATGCCCTTTTGCTCGATGGTATTCGCAAAATGCATTGTCATTCCACCATGCTAGTTTGAATTGTCTTGGGTCATATGGTTTTTGTTCTTGAAGTATGATGACCCCATGCTGGAGGCATTTCCTAAGGACTTCTTCAATGGGTTCACCCAAATGAGTGTATGTGCAACCCTTAGGAAACTGTCTCATCTGATGGTATTGTCCCTGATTATTTTGACCATTCTGATTGTTTGAAGAAGTGTTGGGAGGAGGTGTCAATGTCGTTGTTGGTTTGTTTTGTTGTTGAACCCCTTTCAGGGCCAATACAGGACCCACAATGCTTGCAATTTTTGCGTCAACAACACCGTCATTTGTAACGTGCTTATTTTTTAACCCAATATTTTTTTTTGTCAGCGGGTGGATTGACGTTTGTGTTTTTGGAACCATATCTTAGTTCTCCCTTTGCAATAAGGGCTTTCTCAATCTGGACCCCTTTTTCAACTAAATCTGTGAAGTTTGTGCAACAATGTACTTGCAGCGCATATTTTAGGGGCCCCAGAAGTGTTTGGACAAACATGTCAACTTTTTCCCTTTCGGGGATGTCAATGTGACATCGACTAGCGAGGCTTCTCCATTTTTGAAAGAATGGGATAAATGTCTCACCAGAATCTTCTTGCATGAGATTGTACAAGCTAGTGATAGAGGTATCCATGTCGATGTTGTATGCATAATTTCTTATGAATTTTTGTTTAAGCTCATCCCATGTTTGGATATCCTTTTGGGTGGAAAACCATTCAAGGGTAGGACCCGCCAGACTTTTAGAAAAAAGCCTCATCAAGTATGTTTGTTCATAGGCGATGTCCATATAATTGGTTGCAAATTTGCAAACATGTTCAATGGGGTTTGTCTTGCCTCTATCTTTTGTGAAGTTGGGTGACACATATCCTGGCAGAAATGGAGGCATGTATAAGCTCATGTCGAATGGGTATACATTTAGATCATATGATATTTATGATTTCTTGCCTGAAATGTACATGTTTTGGATAGTTTTCTCTACATCCCTCAATCTTGTTTGGAGGGCATCCACAGCAGGGTCGTTTATGTTTATGTATGTTGGATTTCCTGGTACACCATGTGTTCCTATTTTTTGGGAGTGAATATTGGTGTATTGTGGCGGTATGGATTGTTGTGATATGTATGACGTGTGTGGATTGGCGTGTTGTTGGTATTGGAAGTTATGATTGGGTGCATGTTGATATTGAAAGTTATGATTGGGTGCATGTTGATGAGTATGAACGTTAGATGAGTAGGTTGGGATGTGTCCTCTAGTCATGTGTGTCATTATTTGGGGGATGTTATGACCATGAATGTTATGATGTGTTAATGATGTCATGGGTTGTGTTACTTGGCCGCCTTGTGCAAATTGTTGATTTTGTACAAGGGGAACGTTTGTGTTTGTACCTTGGGAGGCAATGACATTTGACTGTGTTGTCATGTTAACATTTTGTTGTTGTCCTTGGATGAATACACGTCTTGTGGCTCCTCTTGAAGGATTTTGTGAAATACCACTGAGCGGATATGTCGAAGTTGTGCTCATGGTAGGAGATGGAGCTGTCAAGGGGGGATTGTTGTGACTTGATGATGCCCCCATGGCTTTTATTGTCGTGGCATTTACTGTCATGATATTTGTGGTATTGGGAATGTTGGGGGTGTTTGGGACGTTGGGAGTGGTATGCACTGTCGTTGTGGTCCCAAAAGAAGTATTGCTCATAATATTTGGAAGTTGACCACTATGTGACATGTTATGTGTGTTGTTGGTATTAGGGTCAGGAGGTGTCAAATTTAGCGTGTTAACGTCAAAACCTTGTGGTAACTTAGCTCCTTCACTCAAGAGCATAGCTAAGAATCTGTCTTTGTCATGACGGACCATTGTTTCAATGAGTTGACAGGCCTCTGGGTCTTGTGCTAGTGCCTCTAAGTTTTCCTCAAGTAGTTGACCATTTTCATCTTTTTGCAAGAATGGTTCGAATGGACTATTTGATGAGGATTGTGTTGTCATTGGAGGTTGATTGTCTAAATTGGAAAATGGATCGTAAAAGGTCCAGTTTGGGTCATTTGTGGGGTCTTGTCGAAAGTTTTCCATTTGTCTCCTTTGTTTTTGGAGTCTAGTTTCCACCATAAATGAGATTGCTCAAATGGGAATGACAACTAAATGCAAGTATGACACTACGCAAAGTCTAAGTTCAAAATGATGACTAGAATGACTAATGTTTTTAGATTTTCGTGAATAGGATATGCAATGTGTAGACTTATAATGCAATTTAAGACAAGGGTATCTAAGCACTTCTAAGCTCAAACTTTGTTTTCAATTTTGACTGCCAAAGGACTTTGTTTAAAATGACAAGGTGACAAGGTCTAAATGACTAGTGAGTCTTCCTAACTAGACTTTTGAGTTGGAAAAATCTCACAAAAGAGGACAATGACTGAAAAGGGGTTTGACAACTTAGTCCAAGAGAGCCTAGTCTCTAAAGCAATGACTTTGCAAAGTGTGCTGAGATTTTTCTAATCCTAAGTATGCAAAATGTGAACCTAGGGATAATCTAATGCCAAATGTATGCAACTAAAAAGAATGAAGGATGAAACCTATGGTGACGAATGCAAACTAATGGTTAAAACTTTGAGCAATTTCAGACTTGGTTTCTGACAGAATCTCCCTGGAAACAATGTTTGACAAATGGTTGACAAGTTGAAGGCCTCAGGTTTTGAATATGAAGTTTTAAATTTTTGACAGGCAAATGCGTCGTTTGAAGCTGCGAATGCGTCTCTGTTTATCAAATGCGGTTTGATTTTTCAAATGCGGCTTTTGGACTGTCAGATGCAACTTGATTAAGCATATGCGGCTTTTCAGTGTTCAAATGCGTTGCGACGCCTACAGATGCGGCGTTCTAAATGTCAGATGCGGTTTAACAGAGCAGTTGCGGTGCAGAAAATCAATTGCGGTTCGACAAATGCGACATAGTTTTGTTTCAAAATGATTTTCTTGTCATTTTGATGTCAATTTTGATCTGTTTGGTGAATGTTTTTTTTCGAACTGTGATAAAACTAGAAAGAACTTGACAAACATAGTGTTTCAAATGTAACCAATCACACATCAGATAAGCACAATCCTAGGTTAGGCCATGACAGTATTCACTAGATTCCACGCGGGTTTCCCCAACCGCATATCTATAGCGTGTGAATTTAGAAGCTTGGCTGCACGGGCTCCCCCTTACAATGCACTCTCTTCTCAGGCCAACCAAGCTTCCAACCCCCATGAAACTCCCATGGCGAGCTAATCACCTCTACTACAAACTGCGAAAGTGTGGATGCCTTCACACCGACCGGTGCTGAGCTAGCAAATAGAAGGTTTTTGGATTTCTATACAATTTTTTTTAGTTCGGGACCCCCGTTCGAGTGGCCATACATGGGGCAAGAGATTAATCACCATTAAGGTGGCACTCTAGCCTGAAGAGGTTAAGCTCAACAGTGGTTTAAGGGAGTACAACTCTCAGTCTGTGATGACACATCCGGCAATTTGCAATCTTAGGCTTTTCCCCATGACTACATTTATATAATCGCTCTGGTGGGTAGTTTATTTAGCTTCAGTTGCCGCTTGAGTCGCTGGCCAGCATGAAATCCTCAGTAAAAGCCCAATTTCTAGAGTTGGTAACCGTTTCTCTTACACCTCAGATCACCCGAAAGGGCAAGGGGAGAGGATACTCCGATATACCAAGTCAGGGTAATAACAAATAAAAATGGGTTTGGTTTTTTTTTTATCACGAGATTTTCACCAAGTGAGAGCATACTCACCTACCATTTTGCAAACACAATCAAGTAAAGAACACATGAATGTTCTTTTTTATGTGCACCAGAGTTAAATGTTTGCTAATCTATGAAAAACAAGCACAATGTTTGTTTTATTCTATCTTCGACATTCGAATCTGTAGACAAAAGATTAGTAGTTTCTTTATTAAATGATCTTCGACACACAAATAGTAATCGCCACATGCTGTAAATAGAGATTAGTAACACAAAATCCTAAGCTAGCTAACATGTAGGAATGAAAAACCAAAAAATCAGAAGACCAGAAGAAACCAGAAAGAAACCAATAACTAGAAAACCCTAAAATCCAAAAATTAGAATGTCAAAAATGAAAGAAAATCTTTACCAGTCAAATGCGGCATGACAGAGCATATGCATCATTCAGGACTTCAAATGCGGCATGATAGAGCAGATGCATCATTCAAGATATCGATTGACGCTTGTCAAAGTGATTGCGGCTTTTGTGTTTGCAAATGCGTCGCGACGCATCAGATGCATCATGATTTTTTTAAAAAGGCGGTTGCGTCACTCTGTACCTGTACCTGCAAAATAGTAGAAAACACAAAAAAAACATACAGAAATAACCAGAAAAATGGAGTCGGGTTCACCAATGTAACTGAGGGTAAATTCTAAGGTTTTAGATTAGATCAAATGAATGAAAATCATAAATGTCAATAAACCCAAAGTTCTATAGAGCACAAAGGAAATTAAACAATAGAACAATTATACCTGTAAATTGCAATTCCCATGATTACCTCCATAGCACCTTCTTACTTGCTGGATGATGTTGCCCTCAGATTCGTTATGCAAGCAATCTGAAAATGTCTAAGTCCTATAACAAGCCTTGAAGGATTTGTATAAAAATGTCTAAATTCCTATGACTATGACAATGTCTAAGATTTGATCACATGAAAATAATAATTCTAATGAGAAGCCTAAGAATGCAAGTGCAAGAGTATAATGCCTATAATATGTGTATGCGTAAATATAAAATGTCAGCATGTAATCGAAAAGTGAGAGGAAAATGGCATTTTATAGAAAATGTCATTTTGAGTGGACGGACGAGATTAATTGATGATGAGGACCTAAAATGAGAGGTCCAAATTAAATCTGAGAATCCCTAATTAGGGTTAGGGCAAATTCATTAATCGAACGGTCAAGAAAATGTCTCAAATAATCAGATCAACGGTGGAGAATAAATGAGGAAATTAATTAAAGAAATAAAGATTTTCGAAAAATCAAGAAGATAAGATTGCCTGATTCATGAGATTCGAAAAATCAAGAAGATAAGATTTAAACGATTTGGAAAATCAAGAATCTGCCCGATTACTTGATTTTTAGAAGATTAATTACTATTTTGGATTAAATTAATTCAAAATAATGATTTTGTGAGATAATAAATAATCTTTTTCAGATTATTTATCAAAATAGACTGATAGTTAAGATTGAGATGACATTTTAAATAATTTAATTTATTTAAAACGAGAAGAATATTAATTGGCAATTAAATAATTAAATTTAATTATTTAATTTAGCAGATAAGACTAATAATTAAATAAATTAATAAATTCATTTAATTATGACAATTAGTAACGTATTAAATAAATAAATGTAATTCATTTATTTAATAGTCAGGAAGAATTAAATGCATAAAGGGAAATTAAATGAATTAAGAAATTTATTTAATTAAGGGAAGATTTAGACAATTAATGACGTATTTAATAAATAAATGAAATTTATTTATTTAATAATCATGAAGAATAAAAGAACATGAATTAATTAAACAATTATGAATTATTTAATTAATAGTCGAATGTGGACCAAAGACATAATTAAATGTCATAATTATGCTAGGACGAAAGTGGTAAAAATGAAGCTTGCAAGCCTAGGTCATTTTTAGATGTCTACAAGGGGCATTTCGTTATGGATCACAATCAGGTTCGTGTATATCTTGAGGTCATTTTTTTCAGAAAATCCCAAAAAAATTCATAAAATCTTATCTCGCTAGAAAATCCAAAAAAAATTGTAAAATCTTGTATAGCTAAAATCCAAAAACATTTAGAAAATTGTAAAGGAAAAATCCAAAGCATCCAAAAAACATTAATAACCCTAAAAAGGTCGAACACGAAAAATCCAAAAAAAGTAGAGTCCTCTTGTCAAACTACAGGTCTCTGAGCTTAAACGTAGGAAAGGCCATCATTGATATGCCCCTAAGACACCCTAGGTCAGTCCTTTAGGAGTTTGTCATAATAAGCTAGCATCTTTCACCTATGCATTTCTCATCTTGTAAATAGGTTGAGTCAGTCGAACTACGTGGTCTTTCTGTGTATAACGTAGGCAAGGCTAATCTTTGATCAGCACTCGAGGCCCCTAGGATAGGTCTCTTAGGTTAGGTTCTTGGTTGAAACTTGTAAATTGTCAAAAAACCCCTAAACATTTGTAAAACCCTTGAAAATACCAAAAACATTCAAATATTTTGAAAACATCTAAACATCCAAATATTTCAAAAACAAAAAAACATTTGAAAATTGAAAATTCAAAAACATTAGAAAACATTCAAAATACCTAAACAAACTCAAATATCTTAGAAAACCCTAAATAGCCTCAAAAAATAGAAAACATAAAAATCCATATAAACTTTCAAAAAGACCAAAAACAACCTCAAAACATTCTCAAAATACCAAAAACATTAAAATATTGTAGAAAATCCAAAACCCATCCATACCATTTCGCTTTCACCCACAATAAACTTTCACCCATAATAAATTGATCATCACCTTCAACCTTTGGCAAAACAATTAGAAAGCAAGTGTAACAAGTCATAAAGTGTTAACCTAAAAGTCAAAATCTAGAGTCTAGATCATAGGTACGTCAATGAAGTTTATAGCAATGGATCATCTTAGCATCATCGTCCTAACATCAAACAACCCTTTGATCAACATGTCCTAGGATGTATCCTTCCTACAATGGACATCAATATTAGATATCACTTAGCTAAACTTAAACTAGGAAAGAGCTATAGATAACACTGACTATTTGTCTTTGATCTTTTCTTATGATTTATCTTAATGACCCATTCCGAGGACCTCTCAATGATGTCTAAAAAAAATGATTTAGAGAGAAAGGAATGGGGCATTGATCATTATCTTTTATTTTTTGTGCTTGTGGGTACTCTTGTAAAATAATCTTGGTGCATACTTTCTTAGTTGTGTGTAGGAAGGTCGTTTGGAGTATGTTGTTGACTATTGCATATGCTTTGGCCCAATATGTTCTAAGCTTCTAACTTACATTCCAACGAGGTTTCCATATGTCAAGATATGAACATGAACTATCCTATCTATTTGTTGAGTCAAAGTCCATTACACTAGATACAACATCATCCTAGTTATTACTACCTTGATGCATCATGTCTACATGTTATATCAAACAATAAGGAATGATAGAAAATCCGAATCTCAAAGTGTGAGCAACTCATCCTTCATTTTCATCCTACATTTTGCATTTTCTTGTCAACATCCCTAATAAAGTCTCGATGGAACAAGGACTTGCTAGATCTTTTGAAGCAATCATTGAAATCAACATTCATTCATTATTTATTCTTCTATCTTCTATTTGTGCTAACCTGGTATCATGATAGTCAACAAAAACATCATCAATGCATCCACCATCGGCATACATGCATCTCATAATCATTGCATATCACATCATATATTCTGCATAATCATTTGAGTCATGATGAATAATAGAGATTTGTTATTCTAAGCATCTCAAATTGTTTCATATCATAAGCATTTGCATCCATACATGCATACATCATCATCGTAAAATGCATAGAAAATGTACAAAAATAAATACATCCACATTATTTGCATCCATAACATTTGCATATCATAATCATCCATCCATATCATATTGTGAAAAGATAATGAAAAAGAACATAACATTGCATTCATCCATATCATGATCACCGCATATCACATGGGCATAAATACAATGCATCGATACATGATAAAGTATAAGCATCCATATCATATCCATCCATACATGAAATAAAGTGAACACATAACATCATAAATCATTTGTATCCATATCATATATGTATCAAAAAATGAGTGTCATGGTACAAAATCTGGATTAGTGTATGAACATCAATCAAAAGTAAAATATCCATGAGGCTATCAAAAAGGAGCCCATGAATGTATATCTCTGATAAAGAATGGGGAAAAATCAAAAGGTGTCTATACATAATAGCTAGCCTTGATGGATGCTACCCTCTCCAACCTACCTCTCAGGCTGATCCTCTGCTTGCAGTCATGCATCATTGCACTGTGAAAAATAAGGCTATCTCAGTGCTATTGGTACATCACGATGATAATGCCACCTATAATATGTAGCCCTTGTAACTACCTCTTTCTATAATTTGGATGACACGGTCCTACCATGAGTGGCCACCATCATCGCCTCAATTTGCTGGCACCGAGCAACCTCCTGGTCTCTCTCTCCCATCACAACCTGTACTTGTTGTAACACCTGATCTCTCTTAGTTGTGACCACAACCACCTACTATCGTTCCTAGTCTCACTTAGCAATAAGACCCAAAACCTGCTGGCAAGCCTTATCCCATTCACCATTCAATGTTTGCACCTACTACTGTAGCTGCTATATCTACACATCTCGAGCATTTGGTGGTGGCAACGATCCTAGCTGAGGCTGTTGAGATTATGGATGCACAGCCCCTGAAGCTCTGGAATCTTCAATGAAGGACTTTAGCTATGAAAGATAATCAACCACAAAGAGAAGTGTTGCAACAATGGAATGTTGATTAAAGATTCTATTGATATGATGAAAATGATATGTTACAAATGAACAAGATGCCTGATTATATAGGCAAGAAGTAAAACCTAATATGCATGAGATGTTTCCAAGTGTTATAATCTAACAACATGTGACAACATGTGAACCCTATCTAGATGATCATTAAATGATGAGATAAGTTAAAAAAGGAATCTTATCCCACAAACTAGGAAGGGAATATTATCCCATTTATTAAATGATGCAACCTAGGACTAAATGATTTATGACCTAAGTTAACTTATGCTAGTGTAATAATTAATTAATTAATTACACCAACACCCCCCCATAAGAGTAACTTAGGGAGGAAAATGCAATAATTATGCAGAGATGATAATGGGTCCCGGCTATGAGGCCATGTTAGGTACCCATGTACATGAAGATGCAAAAAATCTCCCACAACTGGAGAAAAGGGGAAAACCCAATGGGAACAAAACCCCTCCCCAAAAAGGAGATAAAAAGCAAGAAAGATGGAAGAGTGATATTTGGAGGACTCAACATTATCCCCCCAAGGACTACAACCATCACATATATACAAAAAGATCAAAAAGATGTGGACTAGATAGCCCCCCCATAATGGAGAGTAGTCACCTCTAGAATGTCTTCAAGACTAGTGTGAAACTGAGCAGCCAAGTCAAATAGACCTAAAGAGAACCCATCCATGTACCACAAGTCTAAAGAAGTGAATGTATCCATCCCTGCTGAAGCAAATCTCAACTGAGAGGAGTCTAAGGAAGAAGATGGTGCCATGCAAAGAGCCAAGTCAATCTAGCCTCCACAACCCTGGCGAGGAGGGGGTGATGATGTGCTTTCTACCCTTGAATTTGGAGAGTCGGGAACAGGTGGAGCTTGATCCCAAAATTTGGTGAACTTGTATACCTTGGAATGATGATCTGCTTGACCATAGGCAACAAGGACATCAAACCTATCTCTGATGATAGCAAGTGCTAAAGTGAAGTCAATTTTCAATCCCTCCTAAGCAAGTTGATAAATAGAAAACAAATTATGAGCAATCTGAGGAATGTAGACAACATCTTCCAACCTCCTTCCATCAAGATCAACATCACAGATACCAGCAACATGGACAATATCTGCATTTGTTGTGAACATTCGATCAAAGTCGGCAGGCCTAAGAGTATCCCACAAAATATGATGTTGAGAAGAAGTGACATGCTGGGAAGCACCAGAGTCAAGTACCCATCCTTCTCTATTATCAACCAAGGTAGTTATCAAAGCATTTCCCTGTCCAAGATTGTCAAGAGTATCAATGCCAGCAATACCTAATGATGACTCTTCATGAGAGGGGAAGTGAGGAGATTTGACTATAGTAGGAGGGAGAGTGATATTGTGATCCTTAATTATTTTCTGAAGCTCATGTATCTCTCTCTTAATACAAGTATCCTCAATGTGACCAAGCCCATTGCAGAAGTTACACTTGGGTCATTCCCTCTTTGGCTTGTCTTCCTTAGGCTAAGATAATGATTCAAAAGAAGCTCCTGACTTTGATTTTCCCTTATGCTTACCCTTTCCTTTTGATGGTCCTACCACCAATGCATGTGACTTTGTGGATGTATCAGCCTGATTGAGCTTGGACTGCTCTCTAGTTAGCCTTTCACAAAAAGTCTCAAATGATTGCATAACAAAGCTATCACCAAGACGATCCATGGTGGAATAGAAAGAAGTAGAAAAATAGGAAAAGGAACCTCTCAACGTAGATAAAATCATGAATATGCACTCTTTTTCAGACTTATCTTTGCCACATCCTAAAAGCTGAGTTCGTAAAGACTTAAACCTTACCAGGTAGTCTTCAATGGAAGGAAATTGACCAAGAGCAAGTGAGGAAAGTTTAGCCTCCAATTGCAAAGTTCGAACATCACTCACAGAACCAAAAAGATCCTTGAGCTTGTCCCAAACCTCCTTGGGAGTCTGACACCCCTCAATATGGAAGAACAAAGAGGTAGATACATGTAGAGCAATAAGCCCCATTGCCTCTTCACACTTAGTCTGATGCTGGAATTTCTCATATTGTTTGGGGAGATGAGGCTAATTCTCATTCAAGGTGGACCAAAGTCCCTTAAACCAAATAAGTCTCTGCATACTGACCTTCCATGTGTGATAGTTGTGAGGAGTAAGAATCTCAAATCTTGTTTCAACCATTGGAGAAGAACAACAATCCAAGAGAAATATTTCTGACAAAAAAATCTGAGTGCAAATATTTGATGAACTACCAACTAAAGTGAAGCTTTTGAAACAAATTAAAAAGCTAGACAACACCTCTAAACCTAAAAATTAGGGTTTCCACTTCAACTGAGAATAAAATGAGATAGAAGCAGAATCTAGAAAAATAGAGCACACCACTGGAAAGTAGACAAAAATACCTTTCCAACAATATATCGTTTGCGAATTTTTGATATGGTATGCAGAAGATACGGCCTCCAGAAGATTTATGCCTGATTGGATTTGCATTGGCTAACCAGGTGCAAAAATGAAGCGCCTGGGGGCTAAAAAAATAAGCCCTGGGTCGTTGATAGGACTGCGGGCTGAGGTCTTAGTTTAAAAAAAAATCACCATCGAGCTGGTGGAGTCGGAGTGAAGGGCCAGTGGCAGGAGGTGGTGGCTCATTGGTGGCATGGTCAGGAGGATGCTTGGCTACGTGGATCGGTGGAGCCCCTGGTTGGCGATTGAACCATGGTGGGGGCTAGTTTGTCGGTGATCGGAGACAATGGTCGGCGGTCAGAGATCGGGGGCCGATGATGAACGGTGGAGGCCAGAGCAAACGCCGGGAAAATAGAGGATGGTCACCTGGGAGTGAACGACCGACGGTGGAAAGTTTGGTGACGTAGAGGATGACGCAGGACGGATGGATGTGATAGGGCCGATAGGTCTGCGGGATATGCCGACAGTGAATAGAATTTTTTGAATATTGCAAAGAATTTGCAATTCAAAACATCAAAAATCAAATGTCGATTGAAATGCCGACGGGGGAAATGATTAACCTCAAAACTATAGCCTGTGAAAAAATAATTCTGCCAACGACCAATTTAAATTGCAAGTCGAACTCTGCATAATTAAATTTATGCGATAACTATAGAAAAAATTGCCCAATAATAGCCAATTTTTTTATTTTTTTTTTCTAAAAAAAAATTCCTTGATGGAGGACTAAGAGGGGAGATTTTTTCTTGCAAACATGTACGGATTTGTACAAAAAATGCAAACCCTAGATTGTACCTCAAGGCTCCCGCTTGAATCTACTCCGATTTTGGAAAATGAATAGGCGATCTATGGGTTTTGAGGCCTTCTGGTCGCAATGGAGAGGTTGGAGAGGGCCTGATCTACACCAAAAATCAGCTTGGCTCCCGAGTAGAACCAACTAGCCTGCAACATAAAACTCCAAGCCTGCAAGAATCTTGCACTCCAACTTTCTGGATCAAGGGTTGATGTTTCAATGGACTTGCTCTGATACCATGTTGAGATTATGGATGCACAGCCCCTGAAGCTCTAGAATCTTCAATGAAGGACTTTAGCCATGAAAGATAATCAACCACAAAGAGAAGTGTTGCAATAATGGAATGTTGATTAAAGATTCTATTGATATGATTAAAATGATATGTTACAAATGAACAAGATGCCTGATTATATAGGCAAGAAGTAAAACCTAATATGCATGAGATGTTGCCAAGTGTTATAATCTAACAACATGTGACAACATGTGAACCCTATCTAGATGATCATTAAATGATGAGATAAGTTCTAGAAGGAATCTTATCCCACAAACTAGGAAGGGAATATTATCCCATTTATTAAATGATGCAACTTGGGACTAAATGATTTATGACCTAAATTAACTTATGCTAGTGTAATAATTAATTAATTAATTACACCAACAAAGGCTATACCTATGGTTGTACCTATGGAGGCTACTATATAATAAATGGTGCCCCTAGAACCTGACCATTATGGCCATCTTGGCCACCTTGTCCTCTGAATCTCCCTACTCCTCTGCCTCTAGGTCTCCCTCTAGGAGGAACACCAATTGGATCTATCAATCATCGAGGAGGGAAAAACCAAGCATCATATGCAGGTGTAGTCTGAGCTACCACCTATCCCTGATTGTATGCCCAAGGTTGAGCCACCAATTGTTTGAAGTTCTCCACTACCTCAAGAGTTGGGATAGTCAATCCCCATGTGGGAACCTCTCATGCTAATCTCAGAAAAATGGCCCTGTATGCATTATCAGGTCTATCCTAGACCTCTTCGAACTATCAGGCTACCTTGTCTAGTAGATATCTCTCAATAAAGTGGTGATCTTGACTCTACATGTATCGAGTATGCCTGGAAAAATATAACTGCTAGATATCATCAAACCATGGTGGCATCTATATCCATAGGCACTAGTGGAAAACTATCATATCATCAATCACCCATCACCAATACAAGAGCTGAATCTGTCCAGTGTGCATCATAGTAATGGCACTTCTATATCTCCAAATGATGGGATCATCTAGCTCCATGGCTGCCATCTAAACAATAGGTTAGAGCATCAAAATGTGCTCCCATGTCCAAATATGTAACAGACTCACCCCTGCACTAATGGCTATCCCATCACAATAGATAAAATTATGCAAATCATGATACAAGGAGGCTTGCATCATGAGCCCCCATGCAAAAAGTGTCCTCCTATACAACATATGATGTCATGCCAAGCCCCATCCTAGGTTGGATCCTCTACTACATCTATGAAGAGCCACCAAACCCAAAATGATGGCTGTGAAGATCAATCTAAAGGTCAGCACATGACCTCTATATGACTCAAGGTCGATCTGTGATGTAACCAAATCAATTTCATCCATCTCCATGACCTCAAGGCAGGAATCAAACCCGACATTAGTGTCATAAATCACATGATCTCCATGAATTAGCAAATGAAGAATACACCATACATCCTCCAAAGTCACCATCACCTCGCCTGTCGAAAGGTGAAAAGATGAGGTCTCCCTGTGCCATCTCTCACACATAGCAATCATCGTTGCTAAGTGTGTTTGAATCACTGGCACATATGCAACATACCAAAGGTTGATCTTTCCCAGGTACTCCTAGCGTAACTTTGAAAAAATTTCTAATCTCTCAAGTATAGTGGGTATGTGCTCCCGTGACATCAGTGGTGGAAAGACCTCTTGCATCCATGAAGCACACGACATCAAGAAATCATCAAAAATTGACATAATTTGAAATTTGCAGCTCAAAAATCACAAAAAGCATCATTGTTTTCAATAGCGTTGCTATATTTAAATTTAAAATTGCAATGCCCAAAGAATTTAAAATTACAAATCAAAACATGAGTCACCAAATAAACTGGTATCGTGATTTAACCTTTGGCATACCCTAACCCTAATTTCTAAATTGGGAAGTGCGTCGCCATACAAGCATGCATCACCATTTAAAATTAGAAACCCTAATTTTAAATCCCGAATAACATCACCACATAAATATGTGTCACTATAATTCATTTGGGCATCGCTATATAGCGATGCTGCCAACGATTAAATTTCAAAGCATATTAAATGCATCAAAAAGTCAAATTTCAACTCAAGTTTGAAGTTAAATACCGGTGATCTTGCACCTAGAAGCCACTGGAACTCTCAAACTCAATCAAAGATGTGCCTGGGAAGCTCTTGGTGTGCCATTAGGTTGGAGGGTTAGAGCTCAAAATAGAAAGAATCTCTTAAGTGTGAATGCACAAATGAATTGAAAGTGGCCCTTCATGGCTTATTTAAGCTAGAAAAATAGGATTTTTTTCCCTAATTTAACCTTGAACATAGGGTTTATCATCATTTTCACCATTTTTCCAATGTAGACCTAATTTTACATCATTTTTTACATTTTTGGCATAATTCTTGCATCCTAGAGCCTTTCTAGACCCTTGGGGCAGCTTTTCACCTTTATTGAGAAATCAACCCGCAATTTAAAATTTCCATCCGATTTCTCGAGGGGGCAAGGAGTCAGCTTTATCCTTCCGTTGGGGCATCAAAAAAATTAGAAATTTTGATCCGAAAAGCATCAATCTTTGAACTAAAGCAGTAGGTATCTTGCTTCAAAGAGAGACAAAATGTAAACATTGAAAAATGCCCTAATCAATATCATACACTTAAATAGATTAACTAACATCATTTCCTCTTTAACCCATCCTCTTTTCGCTTAATTAATTTAAATACCATAGCTATTTAATTAATTGCATAATTTTCATCTATTGGCCTAATCGGGTTAATTCATCCCCCTTCACACTAACATTTCATCTCATTAAATTAAATACATCAAAATATTTAATTTAATTCCCTAAGTTGTCTTATTTAATTAAATAACCCTAAGTTATTTAATTAAATATCATTTCATCTTCCCCCCCATTCATTAAATCATTTAATTTAATGAATAAATGCTTTAATTCTTCTAATCCCCTAATTGCATGATTAAATCTTGTTTAAATTAGCAATTAAACTAACTTTCCTCTAAAAAGGGAATATTCCCATGGAGTATTCCTTATCCCCTTTTGCATAATTAAAAAATTGTTTTAATTTACAAAATGCATTTTTTCCTCACCCAAAGGAATATTCTTATTCCTCCATCATTTGAAAAAGGGATATTTTCACTTGGCTTCTTAGGCAAGTTTTAACCTTCAACCTTTTGAACAAGTCACCTTTGACCTGTGTGAGCGGGTCAAAAGTGTGTTTGTTTGAGGCAAGTGTGAACCCTTGATTAAAATCCCATCATGCATTCTCATCCATTGATGAGAATCCATGATCCATGTCTCTCATCTTCTTCATCTTGGATCATTGATTAATATTTTTAATCTCAACCCTTCATTCCTCATTTTCTCTCCTATAAATAGGTCACTATTTGGAGACAAATGGATCCATCCTTTTCAGAGAAACTTATGTTGTTGAATCTCATCCATCTTTTTCAGAGAAAACTTATGCAGTTGAATCTCATCCATCTTTTTCAAAGCAAACTTATGTTGTTGAATCTCATCCATCTTTCAAAGCAAAGTCATTTTGTTGAATTCATGTGCACTCACACTCATATTTCACTCACTTTTTAGCTTATCTTAGTTAATTTTAATTGCATCATAGTTTAGAGCATCCATTAATGGCTTTCATGCATCCATCTTAGCTTGTTTATAAATTAGGGTTTCTATCTTTTAGCTTAGAATTATATTAGATTTGATTAGCAATAGCATAATTAGTGAATTTTTAGCATAAAATCATGGTAACATAGCTTGCATCATGTTCATTTTTAGCATAAACTAGGTTTTCATACATCAATCACAATGGTTTCATCGATTCTCTTCTATAGAATCGACTGAAATTGGCTCACTGATCACAAGATTGGGAAAGGGTTGTGATTTCACATCAACACAACACCAATTCCAAAATAGGATAAGTTTCAAATGGGTTAGATTAGGAATTTAACTGTTTTATTAGTTTGTAGCTTTCAATTTTAGTAAAATGCTTAGTTTGGATTTCCAATTTAAATGATCTTTTTTGTATATGTAGGTTTATTTGGAAAATTTATGCTTCGATTCATCATGAATCAAGCATAATCGACCCTCATTGACATTTCCTCCTCTCACAATACTCGATAAAGAAAAGTTTGTGGAAATAAAAGAGTCACTTAAGAACTGCATACAGGTTATCAAGGCCCTTATCAAAGACATACAACAAGTGCAAGAAGATGTCAAAGGACATTGTATTGTTTTGGTGAATGGGATTGAAGAGTTGCTAGGAAAACTCCTTGATGACAATCATACCTTCCTCCTGGTAAGTGAGATTCCCCATATTTTCAAAGAAGCTATCCAAAATTAGGTAGAAGATGAAGCCTTTTATATGAATTCAATGTACACCTTGTGTGATGTGTAGCTCACTCTAGAAAAACTCAAAACACATCTGGATAGGCGAAAAAATATCTACTCTACTGTAAGGAATTCAATCACAAAAGTTCAAACAATCATTGACTACACCATTAGACCAGATGAGGCGATGATACAAGAGATCAAGAAGTATGAAGATTTCCAGGCCAAGAGCAAGGAACCATAAAAATATTCTTACATCTCCAGAGTTGGATAGTTCTCATGAGTTTTTCTATGCTTTATGTAGATAAGTTTTGACATTTTACATGTCCTTTTGAAAAATGTAATTACATGTAAAAAAAAGATGTTCTCCTATATTCATGGGCAACACCTTTGAATAGGTCAATAGTTAGTTAGGATTTTTCCTAGATTAACTCTCCTCTCATATCTATAAATATGAGAGGATTCATTTGTATTAATGACCTTTATCTTATGCAATGAAGTGCTACCCAATTGTGAAGTAATATTGAAACTTTGAGTTCATATTTGTGAAACTATTTTTGATCAATAAAGAAGCCAAATTGTGCACCAAATTATCCTATTATTTGATTGAAATAGACAGTGTTTAGTAATTGGGATTGAAGGGATTCTAAGTAAATTTGTGTAGACTTTGAGCTACACCATTGCTTGAAATTGTAAAATTAATGATAATATTAGTGAATTATTTATAATAATTTGTCTTATAATTGTTCATGTTGTTTATGGGTCTAATTGTGAAGTATATCGAAGAATTTGTGCTTCTTTTACAACACTGGTTACTATTTTAAAGAATTCATTATCAAAAACTATGGAACGACTTTGTGCTCCCGTGAGCTTTCATGTTTTTTACTTGTCTTATCATACTGGTATTCCTATAATTTTATTTGACAAGTTAGGAGTATATGAATTACTGCTTAGTTTTAATTTGAAGTTGTATTGCATCCAAAGATTAAAATTGTGAAACATTGTAAAACATATTCTCTGAAAAAAGAGAGAATCATGAATGTGACATACCCCCATACCATTATTGTAGTTTACATTATTGTAAAGATTTGATTGGTTTTCCTTAGTTTCAATAAGTAGTAAGAAGGGTGTCTCCCCTTTCCGAGATGAGAGATTCTATCTCACATAATTGTGGTTGAAATTAAGTTTTGTAATCTATTAAAAGTGATTTTATAGTTTTCACCCAATAGTGTTTGATCAATTAGACTAACCATGTGAGCATTTGGAATGCCCTAGAGGACTCTAGGTGCCTTTGTAGGGGCCTTGCAATTGTGTATATGCTTTGGGACACCTTTGTAAGAGAAGTTTTCCTTTGTAGTAAACCTATGTGTTTGTCTTTTGACAAAATGGTACCTTTGTCCATAAACCCACACCTTTGTCAAAATAGTGTGCCTTTGTCATTTTTGGCACGCTTTTGTCATTCTAACAGTTTCACACTTCTATCAAGTATAGTAGGTGTCTAATTTGTAATGTTTGGTTAGATTTTTGTGCCTAATCATTAGCTAACCCTAAAATCTTCCCATTTTCCTATTTTCATCTAACATTTGCAGCATGTGACATTTGGAAAAGCATTTATTAATGCTTGTTTTAAGTAATCTAGAACATATTTTAAATTTGGTGCATACAAGGAACTCATCTTTCAATTTGGTATTTAAAATTGGACAATCAATTTTCATCTTTTAAATTTCGTGCTCTAAATTTGGATAGTCAATCTTCACTTTTTGATTTGGCACTTAAAATGAACAAATAACTTACACATTTCATTTGGTTCTTAAAATTAACTCAAACATATACTTTGGTGCACCTAAAATGAACATGTATTCTTTGTCTACCATTCTTGGTGAGTGCTTGATGTGAATCCTCTCCCCTTGCACATAGTGTGATCTAGAGTGAAGAGAAACATCTTGAACTTATAATTTATAGTCATTGTAACCCTAATATAGTTGCTACATATACTCTCCCCTCACGCTTAGTGTAATCTTGGGTGAAGAGAAATAGTAACTCCTTTTTTATTTTGAGTAGGAAGCCTACCTTGAGATACATCCTAATGGAGAACTCAAGTGTTTGACCTCAAGTAACGTTTTTGGGTGTGTTATATAAATTTGCTAAGAGAAAAAGTTGTAGGTCAATTTGTTCATGTAGTGCTCTAGACTTCCGTTAAGGACTATAGTTTTCTAGTTTCCCGAGACAACGTTTGAGAGGTTGGTGGTGTTCACCAAGTTCTACCCACTAGAAACCTATTTTTTAGATTCCTAAGACTTTTTAATGTCTTCTTTTAGTGGTACAATCGAATAGCATCATTCAATGAAGTTACTCTCCATGTACTAAGCATAGTTGAGGTGATGAAATCCCTTGTAAGGAACTCTTCCTTCCAAGGTAAGAGGTGTCATGTACTCGTGCATACTATAGTCACTCATTCTATGTGTGGTATTTTATTGTACGGGACCACTTTGAGAAGATAAACTCAATCTAACTACTAAAATAGGTTGTACTTCATGATATGTTTTCTTGTAGAGACCTTATAAAACCATTTAGTGTGACTTTGTGGAAGAAAGACACAAAAAATCCGTTAGGGTTCGAGATGGAAGATATCTAACAATTAAATGCAAATTTAATTAATAAACAAAGAAACTAAAACACACACAAAATAAATCATAACACAAAATTTAACGTGGTTCACCCAATCCGGGCTTCATCCACCAAACCGCAGCCATCCAATAATTTTATTATCTAGTGTAAAACCTATTACAATCTTGCGAATAATCACGTTTTTCATCATACTATAATACCCATCTGAACCCCCTTTTTAACAAGCTTAGAAGCTTCCAGATTTTTGGGTTCTACAAAATCGTATTTTTCTTTTTTCGTTGATTTTTCCCTTTTTCGGTCATGACTATATAGTATACCATGGGCTATATAGTATAGCATGATCAATCGCCACATACCAACAATCTCCCACTTGGAGGCTGATCAGGCTCCATACCAACACAATCTCCCACTTGGAGACTGATCCTAGACGACACTGCTGCAATTACAACTCCCACTGGAAATAAATACCTTGGACCCTGTTGCTCTGTTATACTTGAATTCAACCTTTAAGGCCAACCGAAGTTGAAGAGGAGCTCAGCTTCTCCCTTGTCACCGCCTTCGTAAACATATCTACTAGATTGATATCTATATGTATCTTGTCCAGCTTAACCTGTCCATCCTCCAACACTGACCGAATGAAATGATATCTCAACTGGATGTGTTTTGTTTTAGAATGCAGAGCAGAATTCTTTGCAAGATGTATAGCACTCTGGCTGTCTGTAAACAAGTAATTTCCAGCCTATTTTTTTCCCAACTCATCCATGAAAATTTGCAGCCATATCATCTCCTTTTCTGCCTCTGTTGCAGCAACATACTCTGCCTCTGTGGTGGATAAAGCAACCACCTTTTGCAATCAAAAAATCCAACTCACTGCTGTCCCACCAACTGTAAATACATAACCTATGGTACTTCGTCGGTATCTATATCCCCGCCAAATTTGAGCCAGCATAGCCTTTTAAATCAGTATTAGAGCCCCCAAAACATAAACATTTATTGGATGTACCTCTCAAGTACCGAGAATCCATTTTACCGCATTCCAATGCTCAACTCCGGATGACTCAAATACCTACTAACAACTCCTCACGGCATGTGCAATATCGGTCTCGTGCATACCATGGCATACATTAAACTGCCTACAGTTGAAGCATATGGTACCTTAGACATTTTTTCTTCCTCCTCTTGTGTCTTTGGACACATATCCTTAGTCAATTTAACATGACTAGGCAAAGGTGTGCTGACGGCTTTTGCATTCTCCATATGAAATCTTTGCAACACCTTTTCAACATAATTAGCCTAAGATAAAAACAATTGTCTGCTTTTTCCTATCTCTGAAATTTCATACCAAGGATTTGTTTGCTGCCCCCAAATCCTTCATAGCAAAATATTTTTGCTAACATTGTTTTAGCTCACTTATGTGATCCATGTTAGACCCTGCTACAAGCATGTCAAAATATAAACACAAAATAATGTAGGCTGTCATTATCCAACCTCTTAAAATAAACACAATGGTCATAATTACACCTTTGTAGCCTTGCTCAGCCATAAAACTATCAAATTTCAAAGTACCATTGCCGAGGTGCTTGCTTCAAGCCATATAAACTTTTTCAATTTGCACACTAGTTTCTCCTTACCTTTGACCTCAAATCCTTGTGGCTGGTCCATATATATTTCCTCTTCCAAATCACCATGGAGAAAGGTTTTTTAACATCAAGCTGTTCTAAATGCAAATCTTCAGCAGCCACAATACTTAAAACAATACAAATAGAAGTCATTTTAACAACTGGAGAAAAAATCTCATCAAAATCAATACCCTTTTCGTACAAATCCCTTTACAACTAATTTGGTTTTAAATCCTTCTTACCTCCATCTTCCTCTTTCAGCCTATCAACCCATTTGTTTGGTAAAAGCCTTTTACGCAAGCAACTTGCATAATTACAAGTCTAATTTTTTTTAGCAAGGAGTCCATTTCTTCTTCCATTCCATGCTCCCCGAACCTTGGTATCCACCTGCATATCTTCATCATAATATTACGGTTCACTAGCATCAGTTAACAAAATAGTATACAAAAGGGAAGATCTTTCGGAGATCTACTTATCCTTGAAGATCGTCTAACGAGGAGTTTGTGGTATGTTGTTGTTGTTGTTGCCAACATGAGGAACCAGCAAACATCATTGTTTGGAATATCATCCAACACCTGCATAGTCATTTTCTTTCTTCTCATCTTTGCCAACGGATCTTTGTACAATACTTTCTCATTGAATATGACATCCCTGCTTCTCACAATTTTTTGATTTTCAAAATCTCAAAGCCTATAACCAAATTCATCAATGCCATATCCAACAAATACACATTTCTTTGATTTTGCATCAAGCTTGGTTCTATTTTTAGAATCTACATGTGTAAATGCTTCACAATCGAAGGTTTTGAGAAAAGAATAACTCGCCTTCTTACCTTTCCATGCTTCCTCTGGAATACCACAACCCAAAGGATTAGAGGGACCTTTATTAATTAAATAAACAGCAGTGTTTACAGTCTCTACCCACATTTTTAAAGGCAGCCCAGCATGCAATCACATAGTCCGTGCATGCTCCATTATTGTTCTATTCATGCGCTCAGCCACTCCATTTTTCTTTGGAGTCCTTGGAACCATTTTCTACCTACAAATACTATTAGAGGAACAATAATCTTCAAACTCTTTGCTGAAATACTCACCGCCATTATCAGATCTGAGACATTTTATCTTTTCACCCGTCTCATTCTCAACCAAGCTTCTCCATTTTTTAAAAGTTTCAAATACATCAGATTTCTACCTAAGAAAATAAATCCATACCTTTCTAGTTGCATCATCAATGAATGTAACATAATACAGAGAGCCATCGAGAGAAGATACCTGAGCTGGTCCCCATACATCCGTATGTACAAGCTCCAATTTCTCATCTTTCTTTTGCTTCCCATCCTTGAGAAAACTTACTCTCTTTTGTTTTCCATACACACAACTTTCACAGAAATCCATATTAACACATTTTAGACCTAGTAAAACATTACTTGAATGAAGTACTTTCATACCTTTTGCACTCATATGCCCAAGTCTATTATGCCACAGTGCTAATTCAAAGTCCACAACAACTGTATGATCTTCTACCTGCTGAACTGCAACAACTGTTCCTAGACATTGACCTTTTTCTGTAACAATTAAAGTAGACGGAACAGTATGACCTGTACAAAGATATAAGGTTCCTACTTTCACACCTTTTTCTACCACTAAGGTACCCTTTGTGACCTTCCAATTTTTATAACTAAATGTAACAACACAACCTTCATCATCTAGTTGCCCTGCTGAAATTAAATTTCTGCTTAACTTTGGAACATGCCTTACCTCACGTAGTAGCCAATGATTCTCATTCTGCAACTTAATCTTGATTCTTCCTTTCCAACAATCTGACGGGGTTTGTTATCTCCTAAATAAACTAGCCCAAAATCCCCTTGGACATAATCAAGAAAATAACTTCTATGGGGGGTAGCATGAAATGAAGCCCCTAAATCTAACACCCAAGAATCATCAGCATTATCAAGGGAAAGAATCAAAGCATCCTCATCAGATTTATTACTTACCACATTTTCCTCTTCACTTCCTTCCTTTTTGTCTCCTTTATTTTTTCGAGACCAACAATCTTTCTTCAAATGACCCGACTTACCATAGTACCAACAATCCTTCTTGTTTCTAGATTGAGACCTTCTGTCCTTTGATTTTCCTCATGACTTCCCATGATTTCTAGAATCATTTCCTCTCTCCTTTGTTCTACACCTGCTTTCTGCATTCAAAACACTGCCTGATGTGGATGTTCCACCTGAGCTTTTCCTACGAATTTTCTCGCTCAAAATAACACCAACAACATCATCAAATTTCAATGTATTCAAACCAGAAACATAATTGCTAACAGCCATTACCAAGCTATTCTAGCTTTCAGGCAAAGAACACGGAATCAAAAGAGCCCTAACTTCTTCATCAAAGTTTACTTTTACAGAAGTTAATTGACTGGTAAGCATATTAAACTCATTCAAATGATCAGTAACTGACCCACCTTCTACCATTTTCATATTAAATAAACGCTTCATAACAAATACCTTATTCGAAGTAGAAGGCTTTTCATATAACTTGGCCAGGGTTTCCATCAACTCTTGATTTGTCTTTGTTGTTGTAATATTGAACGCCACTGATTGTGCCAGGCATAGACGAATACTACCATGAGCCTTTCTATCCAAGATCTCCCAGTCCTCATCTGACATTGCTGCAGGTTTCTTAGTTTTCCCTTCCAATGGCCGCCATAGAGATAGTCCTCCATCTGCATCTTCCATAACTGATAGTTCTGCCCATTAAACTTCTCAACCTTCTTACCCTCGTCTTCCATTGCTCCCACTCAACCGTGAGACTCCCACTCAGCCGTGAGACCTTCCTACAAATGATAATCAAAACACAACCCACTCTGATACCACTTGTTAGGGTTCGAGATGGAAGATATCTAACAATTAAATGCAAATTTAATTAATAAACAAAGAAACTAAAACACACACAAAATAAATCATAACACAAAATTTAACGTGGTTCACCCAATCTGAGCTACATCCACCAAACTGCAGCCATCCAATAATTTTATTATCCAATGTAAAACCTATTACAATCTTGCGAATAATCACGTTTTTCATCATACTATAATACCCATCTGAACCCCCTTTTTAACAAGCTTAGAAGCTTCCAGATTTTTGGGTTCTACAAAATCGTATTTTTCTTTTTTTGTTGATTTTTCCTTTTTTCGGCCCCCGGCAAGGATAGGGACCGGTGTGTACAGTATACCATGGGCTATATAGTATAGCATGATCAGTCACCACATACCAACAAAAGCATCTAACACCAAGCGAGTCAATTGAACAGATTGTTTTCAAAATATTCAAACACTCAAAAAAACATTAAATAGGTTATAATAAAGATTTTAACCCTTTGAACACATTGTTATGCACTTGAAAGGAAATATTGTACCTTTGTATGCATCTAAGTATTGTTGATTTTATCAAAACAATGTCTTTGTATGTATCCTAGTACTATTTTCTACATATTTGCACATTTATTCAAAGCAAACCTAGGTAACTACATTTATCAACATTCATTTATTCAAAGCAAACCTAGGTAACTACATTTATCAACATTCTTATATTTCCACAGTAACGTGCTTTTGTGGTAAACAACATGCTTTTGGAGACATCTTTAGTGTTATAATAAACATAACCAAGATTGTGTGTGGTAAGAACAACAAAGTTCAAAACAAATTCCAAATTCTTAAATAAAACATTCAAATTACCAAGGGTTAATGCAGCACAAGGTTCCATTCATTGATATAAACCAAAATTTGATATACCTTCTTTAATCAAATAACCTTTAAAATAAGAAAACAAGGAAATTCGTACTCACCATCACTTTTATCAAAACGCTTTGGGAGTTTTCATTGGATCAAAATCGTCTTCAAACCTAAAACGTCAAACATCATCCATAAAATATCTCATAAATCACTTAGGCTTTAATCTTTCATCCTATCAACTAATTTAGCTCTATGCTTCGAAATGATATTTCTTCAAGGTATTTAGGTTGAATTAACAAATAATTTTGGATAAAATCAGTTTGGAGCCACAAGTCTACTCCCAAAGTACTAAGTTCATAATCATCATCAAAACATCAAAATCCAATCAATCAATCAAAATCCTAAGTGTGGTCAAAATAAAAAATTTCACATCCTTCACTCATTTATGTCAACCATTCATCCAACATTTATCCTAAAAGCCTATCAAAGTGTTATCATTTGATACAATCAAGACATTTCAATAAGAAATTTGCATATAACATCTTCTAGGATTGACACATTCCTTCATCATTCAAACATCTATCCTGTATCATTTAGAGGTCTTGAAAACATGAAAATTTCAATCATCAATTTAAACTTGAATCCATATAATTCTTACATAGGTTCATCATATCCTATGAACCTCAATGATATAAAAAATATGGGCATATCTAGTCAAAACTTTAGAACACCTCATCCTATGATAGATGTCAATCAATTCCAAAACTTATCAATCTATCAACCAAGCAATCAAGGAATGAGTCTTTATAAAAAAACATTAGTTCACCAAACCAATATATCCCAAACATGAACATACCAAACACAAACATATCAAATTTAAACATGTTAAATCTGCACATGGTGAACTATGAGAGGGATCTATTCACAACTCAATATCAATATCAACAACATCAAAAAGATACATATCAACAAAAACCAAAATATCAACAACAAACTCCATCCTTACAACAACAACTTCAATATCAATAGTCACCACAAGTCTTAAAAGTTGACACCATCACCAAACGTGAATACAGTTCTTTAGGGGAGCCAATTTAGTTTGAATTAAACAAGTTATTCCATGCTAAACTTATCACTCTTCCAAAGTCATTAGGTAATTGTGAACCTATCTTCAAATTCTCATGGTATGATGACAAGGCTTATTGTGAGTACCATAGGGTAAAAGGTCATGACACATCAAACTTTATTAAACTCAAGAACCTCATACAAGACCTCATTGATCAAGGAACAATAATTTTTGAATACATTGAAGACTTGTCCAACAATGATCACATTGACAATGCTTCTACTTCACCTAGTGAGAATATCGGCATACATCAAGACTCTTTTCCAAAATAGGATCAATAGCTTCTAGTAAGGTCTATAAATGGTCCATTCGACCTCATGGTTGTAAATATTGAGGAAATTCTTAACATGCCATTTGATTCAAATGCACTTGAGGATCAATAAATTCTAAAACCAATATCCATACATGATGAAGATCTAAGCCAAAAGCTACCACCTATGTGTTCACATTTCAAAGAAATCCAAGAGTCCTTTGAAAGAAATCCTTTCTTTTAAATTGATCCATGTCAAGAACTTAATCCAAAGCATATTGAAGGTAACTCCAAAATTAGTCAAGGTCAATAATTTATATCACCAAAATACTATAATGACATCCAAGTTTCTCCAAAAGAAGACCAAATCCATATACAAAGCACACATACATCTACTCATGAGATGCTTACTTTTTATGGACACATCTAAATGATCTTCCAAAGAAAGAGTCTCCTAATCTTAACATTATTACCAATGAAAAAGGGTCTCCTACTCTTCATATCCTTACAAATGATCAAGGAATAGCATAATCCATAGACATCTCAAAAATTGATAATGAAGAAGACTCCTACATGGATTGTGAATCACAAGCATCCATTGAAGGACAATCAAAAATTTATCATGAAGAAGACTCTTACATGGACTATGAATCATCAATATCTCTTGAGGAAAAATCAGAATCAAACATGTACCAAATTCAAATTGAAGAAATTGAGTATGAGGATATCTAGCATTATTAGAGCAAAGGATTAGGTTTACAAGAACATGCTATCTTGGAATCAATACAAATGGACAACATCTCTGAGTTGTTGAATATGGAAGAATCCAATCATGATAGTAATACTTCCATAATACTAGGGGCCACTTTATCTAATGCAAACATCAACATGAGAAGCACGAAGATTCCTTATGATGAAACCACTACCAATACTACAACTATTCATATCATGAATTTTCATTCTTGTATCTTTCCACCCTCTAATTGGGACCAACACAAAGACAAAAAACTATATCAAAGAAAAGCGTAAATCGTTGAAGCCAAAGAATTAACAAATCAAAATCAACAAGAAAAATCAAATGGATGCTAAAGAAAAGTGAAGAAAATTATCCCTATCAAACTCCATTAGTCAAAGAAGCTATGGGGAAAAATCAAAAATGGAAGTTCATCCATCAAAAATATCCATCAATGCAAAAGAAAGCTTCAAGAGTGGCATACAAAGTATATGAAGAAGTTGGTCCCAATAGAATCTCCATATCCACCCATCATTGCTCATCTTCCCAAGTGTGGAGAGTCAAAGGTTCCACACTATTGACTAATCCATCTACATCTCATATTCCTTGTCACACTTCAACATCCACTTTGACATCCATGATATCCATATCTTGCATTGACCGTTTCTTGGTAGCAACTCTTTGTCATAAGGACTCTAAGGGTACTCTATTGTGATGTACACATATAGATAAAGTTGAATCAAATATCATTAAGGAAGATAAGAACATCCAGTGGCTACATTCAAGTTCTTGTATCTTTACAAAGCAACTCCTCCAAGAAGGATATCATTAGCACATCATGACAACAACAACATCTACATCAGTACCACCAAGTAGTTAGATATGATCATAAAACCTTCAAAATTCTAGGAAAGTAAAAAAAAATCAAGAAAATAGTAAAAAGAACAATCATCCTTTAGAGAAAACCACTTTGGTGGTGCTTTGGACAAGTACCATGATGAAAACTTGGAAAACATGCGTCATGAGTAGAATCGAACATCTACGTGTTCCTTTCTAGGTGGAAACATCTCATACATCTTATCCATAATAAATCTAATATTTCATCAATTTTTACCCATAATAAATCCATCCATCCAATCCATTCTTCATTCATCTTACAAATTATCGTGATCTTGACAAAGGTTTGACATACACTTTAAACTTGCTTGTGGAAAAATCTTGACATGGGTCATTATCATTGATCCTCTCTTATGCAATCTAACATTATTCGATACATTAAGCATTACCCAAATAAGCATCCTCTATCCAGACATGTTATTTTATCACAAGATAATCTTTGGCATCCTCCATATACCAATTTTTCCATCTTCCATCCATCTATCTATGCATCTACCCATGGTCTTCCACACATTGCTAGACACTGGGGGTGGGTATTTGATCTTTCTTTCAAATAACTCTTGATCCATGTCCAAAATTTCAGAACATGACATCAACATCATGATCTAGGTATCATTCTTGAAAATATAAAACATCCATAACAATTTCAAAATCCAAAAATCATTCAAAACATCCAAAAAACTCAAAAAATATCCAAAACATCCAAAAACTCAAAAACAATTGGAAAAATTGAAAATCAAAAAATTTAGAAAATGTTACACAACCCCAAAATAGCCTCATAACATTTGAAAATTTAAAACATTCAATAACCCAAAAATACCAAAAACTACCTCAAAACATTTCAAAAAGGTCAAAAACATTGAAATATTCCAAAAAATAAAATCACCCATCCCATCTCACTTTCACCTGCAATAAACTCTCATCCATAATAAATTTATCATCACACTCAACCTTTGGCAATACAAATAGAAACAAATACAACAATTGGTGAAACATGAAGTTAAAATGCAAAATCTTAAGTCTTGATTATTGCTCAAACATGTTGGTTAAACAACATATCAACAACCTATCAAAAAACTATCAACTAATCCTCATCCAATGCATTTTAATTCAAATTCTTGCTGGGATTTTATCCTCCTAGATCTAATGTTGGCTTGTAGTGTTGTAATTTCAGGAAATTAGGCATAAATAAGTATAAATACAAAGTTATTTCACTCATTTTTCTCCTAGCAAGTTTACAAGTCACCTAGCAACTTGAGTATACATGAAATATAACAAATTTGAGAATTCAAGAGTTCACAAGAGCATTCAAGTGTTTACAAGAGTATCCAAGAGCATTCAAAGGCTGATTATCATGTGTTTTGGAGCATTATTCAAGTATCAAGCATCATGTTAAAGTTATCATGCATCATGTTTTTTTTTTTAGCTAACAATTGTGATGTAGGGTTTCATTATTTAAGCTAGCATTCAAGTCAAGATCTATCACAGTCAAGCAAGATTCAATATCTACATCCATTGGATCCACTTCCTACATGCTTGCAACCTTTTATTACTAGGGTTTGGTGAGTTGAAATTGTAACTGAGGGTAATTTTAGGTTTAGATTAGATCAATCAAATCAATGTAAAAGACAAAAACCCAAAGTGATTACAAAGTGCAAAGGAAGCAAAATGTAAAAGAACAAGTATACTTGATAATTGCTGAAGCTTCCATGACTCACCTTCGTAACACCTTCTTACTTGTTGGATAATGCTTTGCCCTCAGATCCGTCGTGTGAGCAATCTGCAAATATATGCCTATGTCCTACACCAAGCTTTGAAGGATTTGCACAAATGCCTAATGCCTATGCCTAAATGACTATGATTGACAATGCCTAAACATGCTAAGACTTGATCAAATAAAGATAATAATTGCAATGAGAAGCCTAAGTGTGCAAGTGAATAAGTATGTAATATGCCTATAATATGTCTACTTGTGTGTGTGTAATCTAGAAATGAGAGGAAAATGACATTTTATAGAAAATGCCATTTTGGATGGACGGACGAGATTGACTTTTGACAAAGACCTAAAATCAGCGAACAAGATTTAGTTTGACAATCCCTAATCAGGGTTAGGGCGAAATCCTTAAGTGAGCGGTCAAGATGCCATCTAAGAAGATCGAATTGGTGGTGGAGAATAAATGAGACAAATTAATTAGAAAATAAATATTTTCAAAAATCAAGAAGATAAAGACTGCCTGATTTGTAAAATTCGAAAAATCAAGAAGATAAGATTTGGACTGAAGATCAGATTTGGAAAATCAAGAATCTGCCCGATTACTTGATTTTTGAAAGATTAGTTACTATTTTGAATTAAATTAATTCAAAATAATGATTTTGTGAGACAATAAATAATCTTTTTCAGATTATTTACCAAAACGGACTGTCAGTTAAGATTGTGATGACATTTTAAATAATTTCATTTATTTAAAATGAGAGAAATGTTAATTGTGACAATTAAATAATTAAAGATAATTATTTAATTTAGCAGATAAGATTAATTAATTATGACAGTTAGTGACATGTTAAATAAATAAATAAAATTTATTTATTTAATAATTAGGAAGAAATATATGATGAAGGGAAATTAAATAAATTAAGAAATTTATTTAATTAAGGGAAGACTTAGACAATTAATGACGTATTTAATAAATAAATAAAATTTATTTATTTAAATAATCATGAAGAATACAAAGACGTGAATTAATTAAACAATTATAAATTATTTAATTAATAGTCGAATGTGGACCAAGGACATAATTAAATGTCTTAATTATGCTAGGACGAAAGTGGTAAAAATGAAGCTTGCAGGCCTAGGTCATTTTTATGTGTCTACATTTTGCCTCTCTTTGTCATAATGTCGTTTGTCGCATTGTGACAAAGAAAAGAAGTCACAAATATACCCCAGTGCAAAATAAGATGAGGAAGAATGACGAGGAGGGTTATGGTATGCCCCTTCGAGAGGAAAGACGAGTTCCAAGAACACAGGTGTGCTCTCAAAATTGATGAGAAGACTAGAATATGAAGAGACAAAGACTTGTTAGTGCAAAAGATATGGATGATGATATGGATGCAATGCCTATATGAGATGGGCGAGAGAAGATGACAAAACAAAAGGAGATGCATGTTAGTTCCTAGACCAAATCCTTCAAAACATTGCCATAGGACTTTAATATTTATTGCTTTTAATCATCATTGGGTAGTAAAAATGACACAAATGGACAACAAACACCATGATATGACGTAGAAAAAGGTGTACAAGGTCATCCATTTGAAAAATAGACAGTCACAGACAAGGAATGTCCTAACTCATACTAAGGGCAAAGTTGCCCCAGTCTTTTTGTCAAGACAATCCACATACAGTAGTCAAAGAAAATAAAATAGGCCAGGAGATGTTCATCGCACCTCTAAATCCTTCATGGGACATCCTCGAGGTAGCTAGTAACATGACCAAAAAGACAAGACAGTAAAAATATAAGACAAAAATAGATAAAATAGTCAAAATATAAGACAAGATAGACCAGAAAAATAATAGCTATTTAATTTTGTTTGCCAATGTTTGTTTGCCAAAGATTGATTTTTGTCAGTTTGAGTTTTACAGTTTAGAGTTTTTCCAATTTGATGGTGTTGACAGTTTAACGGGGCCTATTGTCAGGAAGGACACATCCTGAAAAAGGCAAAGGACATTTTGACGAGGTCCAAATCCGAGAAGGACACATCTTGAAGAGGACCAAAGAGTGACGAGACTGACATTGTTTTGACTAATATGTTTTAGCAAGTTGACTGATGTTGACTATATGATTGATTGGAATGTGCTATCTGATTTTGACCAATTTTGACATTGACATTTCGAATGACTGTCTTGTGTCTAAGTTTGACTACGTCTAACTTATTTGACCGATATGACGATTGTGACAAATGCCATGATTTTATTTGGACCAACCTAAAAGGACTAACCTAATGTCTCAGGGACTCATCGACCGATGGCCTTGCCTACGTAGCAAATGCACAGAGACAACGTAGTTCGACAATGACATGGATTGATTGACATGACTGACTTTGACTCCATTTTTAGGATTTTGACATTGATTTGGATGTTTTTGTGTTTTTCTTCAAGACATTTTATGATTTTTAAATCTTTCTTTAGAACATTTTATGATGTTTTTGTCTTTTTTCAGAATTTTTTATGATGTTTTTTGTCTTTTTTTTTTTAGGATTTTTTTGCAATGTTTTTGTCTTGTTTCAGGACTTTTTGCCATATTTTTGGTCTTTTAGAATGGTTTAAGAAGATTATGACAAATGCATGTGACTGATTCCTACACATGAGAATCCAAGGACAAACATGATTGTGCCCCTAGTCAAGCTGAATACCAATTGATAGGTGATGACAATGTTGTTTGACGTGGGAAGGACACATCCTGAAACAACATGAGGACGATGATGATAAAGTGACGAAAGTATGGAGGTCTACAGCCGGACCAAGAACACAATCAAGTAAAATTTTGGATAATGTGCTTGTATGTATTAGACTTGTTGCATTTGGAATGACTTGGTTAGGACTAGATGGGATGATGATTATCCTTAGACCGTTTGACAAGGGAAAGCCAAGATAGGTGATAGGCATGAAATGATAAGAGGTGGCCTTGGTAAAGGACATAGGACATGAGTATAAGGGAATTGTCATATAATTTTCAAGGACTATGTCATACAAGGACAATAAGACTATGACGGACAATGACATGATGTTTCGTGAATTGTGTATGACCAAAGGATAGACATGTCAAGAGTTTTCCCAAAGCATAATTTATGTGTGCTAGTTTTATGTCACGACCAAGATAGGTGGGAATGATATGGATTAAATGGTCGGATTCCAATGTCAAGAGGAAGGCCTAGGATATGAGAAGACTTGCCCCCAAGTGTAAGAGTCCACATAGATGATTTATTTTACACATGACGCCTGTTTGTCAAGTTTTCATCATGATACTTATCCAGGGCGCCTGTTTGCCAAGTTTTCACCATTGGATGAAAAAAATTTCTTTACTATTTTTTTGTCTTTTTAATTTTTTTGGTGTCACCAAGACGCCTGTTTGCCAGGTTTTTCATCAAGGTGACGATGTTTTACATTTTTCAATTTTTTTTTTTTGTATTTCTAATTTTGCAGATAACCTGGATGCTTTAGATGACCACTGACTGATCTGAATCCACTGATGGTGCCGATGTAGAGACTGGTGTCATGATATGCTAATAATGACCTTGCTGAAGGAGTTGTCTTGTCAGGATCGTAGCGCTTGTATACAACTGATTGATGTCATTGTTATCCTTTCTGATACTAGAGTTGTCCTTATCAAAATACGCACATCGCAATAGAGTACCATGAGAGTCCTTGTGGTAAAGAGTTGCTGCCATGATGTAATGGATTTGTGACGTGGGATTTTTGGACTTTAGGCGAGATGTAGGATTATGACAAATGATGGTAGATGTGGAAAGGTTGTTTGGACATTTGGATGAATGACTTTTTATTTTTCAAACTTGGGATGGTGGATGACAAATTTTGGAGGGATGGTGTTTGGAACCAACACTTTTATATGCCTTGATTGATGACCATTTTGATGGAGGTGGACATTTGTTGTATGTGGGAGTCCTCTTTGCTTGTGGCTCCACATTGTGATTGACTTTTGTATTTGACTTGGTGTCTTTGTTTGATCCATCTTTCTTTGGAATCCATTTTAATTTCATTTCTCCACTTGTTCTTTTATTTAATTCAATGGCCTTTGACATTTGATTTTGATCTTTTGACTTGTAAGACTTTTGTTTTTGTTGGTTCCAAAGGGAAGGTTTATTCATGATAGAATGATGGTTCATGGTTTGGGTGGAGGGGGTGTTGGCAGCAATCTTATGACAAGGATTTCTCATGGACTCCATTTTGATGTTTGTATCTGACAAAGTTGCCCCCAGTATCAAGGAGGTACCATTGACATCATTAGATTTGTTGTCTGAGGAATAGCCAAGACCTTGATGTTTGTAATTTTCCTGAAGCTGTATTGGTTCTAGAATGCCTTGCTCGTGTATGCCTAGTCCTTTGCCTTGATATTGCATGCTTTGACAGATTCTATTTGCGATGGGGTATTTGTTGTTTTGAAACCAAGAAGCTAACCCATCATTAGGTATGTGGATACTGTCACTTGTAATATTTTCATCTGCAAGAAAGCCTGCTCTGACAAAGATAGATGACCCTAGTTGATAAAGTGTCTTAGCTTCATTGTCATGTTGGACATATTCCTGACTGATATCTTTGGTCTGATCGTGTGACATTTCAGGTTCAGATGATTCTGTTGGTGTTTCCAAGGCAATGTCGAAGCCATCATTATGTTTAGTTACATAGAGTCCAATGATTTTAGCTATAACTTGATCATATGCAAGCATGTCCCTAGTGGAAGATTCTTGTTCTAGAGGAATATCGTCTATGTGTCCCATGGAGGCAAGTGTCTCATCATGGGAAGTGTCAATAGTCGAGGCCTTTATAAGGTTGAAAAGTGTTTGATCATGAATGGCGTAAAGGTCAAGGAGTGGATCATTTTGGACTTCTTGGTCAATGGTAGGGTCTTGGTCGAAGATGGGGTTGTCATAGATTATATAGTCAGAAATAGAGTCGTTGTCAAGGAGAGGTGTGTTCTGGATGTCATGATTTTCTTGAAGGACTTCATGGATGGATTGAAAGATAGGGTCATGGGATGAACTACCTTGTTCTTGACATGAGGGTGACATTATAAGGTCCTGCTTTTGGCTTTCATTTTGACATGTATCCTCAAGTTTATTAAATGGGATTTGACTTTGGACTATGATAGAATTTTCATGACTAGATGTGGCTTGTGAGGGGATGACTTGAAAAGGATTAATGAATGATAAACTAGGACAAGACGTGGGGACTTGGACGGGACTAGTATGTGAAGGACTAGGATATGACATGGGTACTTGCATTGGACTAGTATGTGAAGGACAAGGGTATCACGTGGAGACTTGGACCGGATATGACATGGAGTCTTGGACTGGATTAGGATGTGACATGGGGACTTCGACCGGATATGCCATGGAGTCTTGAGCTGGATTAGTGTAAGGTTGACTAAAATAGGACTTGGAGACTTGGACAGGATCGATATGGTATGATGTGAGGACTTGACATGAGTTAGTAGATGGTTGATAAGGCATGTAGACTTGGACGGGATTGATAGGTGAAGGGTCAGAATATGTCATGGAGGTTTGGAATGGACTAGTGGATAGTTGGCTTCCCTTGTCAAGGTCAGGATAAGGGTGATAAGTGGATGTTTGTTGTGAATTACTGGTAGGATTTATGTCAAGCAACTATTGATGGTGAGGGTAGACGGATGGAGGTGGCAAAGTATTTATGTCAAAGCCTTGCGGTAATTTAGCCCCTTGGTCCAAAAGCATGGCTAGATACCTTTGAGGGTCACGTAATATTGATTTCTCTACAAATGAGACTATATCAAAATTTTGCGTTGCAGCTTCTAAGTCTTTTGCATATACTCGTCCATTTTAATCTCTTTGTATGAATGGTTCAAAAAACACTTGACAAGCACGATGTTTTAGTGTAAGCAACCACACATGAGACAAGTACAATCCTAAAAGGCTAATAGGCCAAGGGTTTGTATACTTGGTATAGCCCACCGATATACCCCAGATTGGTGATAAACACCTTTCCTTCTCGAGAGTGGATAGCTTAGAATTTTGGTGGCATTGGCTCCCCTCCACGGCTCATTAACGTCATTCAAGCACACCAAATTTGAATTCTTGGGTAGTGACTTCCCAAGAACTGCTATCTCTACTCAAGGGGATCAGTAATGAGTGTCTTCGGGTATGATACTGTACCCTGCACTATACCAAGCAACGGCCAAAGAACGGTTGGACACTAAAACAAGGGGTATTTAATTTGGGCATTCCGTTTGTGGGGCATGATCCATGTGGCGAGAGTCCTCTTTCGGATCCATCTCGTTGGAACCACACTCGTGATTCTTGGGCTTTCCCCAAGAACCCACTTTTATATACCGGCTGGAAGTCCCTCGGGTTCAAGGTGCTACCGGTCTGAGTCATCCTAGGGTGAGTACTTTTTCCCACCAGAACAGGCCCAAGTTCTAGAGTTAGTAACCGTTTCTTTTACACCCAAGATCGCCCGAGAGCGCAAGGGGAGAGGATACTCCGATATACCAAATCGTGAGGGTAATTAAAAAAAGAAGAATGTGTCTGGTTTTTTTATCACCGAGTTTTCACAAGGTGAGAGCATACTCACCTACCATTTTACAAACATAGTCATGCAAAGAAGACATTGTTCTTTTTAATTGCACTAAAAGTAAGTGTGTACTAATCTAAGAAAAAGATAAGCACAATGTTTTAGTGTTTATTCTTTGACATTCGAACCTGCAAGACCACAAGTTAGAAGTTTGAATTTTTGTCTTTGACCCATGAAAAACTCCAATGCCACATACTGCCAACAAAGATTAGTAATAAAAATAAAAATAAAAATAAAAATAAAAATAAAAAAAAATAATGACAGCAGCAAAATAAAACAGCGATAACTTACTCAAAACTTAACAAAAATTTAAAGTGTAGATATCTATGGAAAGCTAAATGACAAACCTTCAAAACCCAAAAAACGTTTTCCACAATTCTCCACCAAAAAAACGTTATAGACAAAAGAAAAACGCAGGTTTTAAAAGCTAAATTGAAAAAATAGCGATCACTAAAATGGCCATAACTTTCTCAAATCTTAACAAAATTTAGAACCGTTTGATGTTCTGGAAAGCTGAGAGTGATATCTACAAAACCTAGAAAGTGTTTTAAAATATTTTATTCGCCCATTTTTCTGTACTCAAAAGAAAGTGACAGGATTTCGTATGACTTTTTGGCTGTAACCTGTAAAACAGTGAAAACAAACAAGAAAACACACAATTTTTTTTACAAAATGTCGGGTTCACCAATGTAACTATGGGTAATTTTAGGTTTAGATTAGATCAATCAAATCATGTAAAAGTCAAAAACCCAAAGTGATTACAAAGTGCAAAGGAAGCGAAATGTAAAAGAACAAGTATACCTGATAATTGTTGAAGCTTCCATGACTCACCTTTGTAACACCTTCTTACTTGCTGGATAATGTTTTTCCCTCAGATCCGTTGTGCGAGCAATCTGCAAATATATGCCTATGTCCTACACCAAGCTTTGAAGGATTTGCACAAATGTCTAATGTCTATGCCTAAATGACTATGATTGGCAATGCCTAAACATGCTAAGACTTGATCAAATAAAGATAATAATTGCAATGAGAAGCCTAAGTGTGCAAGTGAATAAGTATGTAATGCGCCTATAATATGTCTACTTGTGTGTGTGTAATCCAGAAATGAGAGGAAAATGGCATTTTATAGAAAATGTCATTTTGGATGGACAGACGATATTGACTTTTGACAAAGACCTAAAATCAGCAGACAAAATTTAATTTGACAATCCCTAATCAGGGTTAGGGCAAAATCCTTAAGTGAGCGGTCAAGATACCATCTAAGAAGATCGAATCGGTGGTGGAGAATAAATGAGAAAAATTAATTAGTAAATAAAGATTTTTGAAAATCAAGAAGATAAAGACTGCCTAATTTGTGAGATTCGAAAAATCAAGAAGATAAGATTTGGACTGAAGATCATATTTGGAAAATCAAGAATCTACCCGATTACTTGATTTTTGGAAGATTAGTTACTATTTTGAATTAAATTAATTCAAAATAATGATTTTGTGAGACAATAAATAATCTTTTTCAGATTATTTACCAAAATGGACTATCAGTTAAGATTGTGATGACATTTTAAATAATTTCATTTATTTAAAATGAGAGAAATGTTAATTGTGACAATTAAATAATTAAAGATAATTATTTAATTTAGCATATAAGATTAATTAATTATGACAATTAGTGACATATTAAATAAATAAATAAAATTTATTTATTTAATAATCAGGAAGAAATATATGACGAAGAGAAATTAAATAAATTAAGAAATTTATTTAATTAAGGGAAGACTTAAACAATTAATGACATATTTAATAAATAAATAAAATTTATTTATTTAATAATCATGAAGAATACAAAGACATGAATTAATTAAACAATTATAAATTATTTAATTAATAGTCGAATGTGGACCAAGGACATAATTAAATGTCTTAATTATGCTAGGACGAAAGTGGTAAAAATGAAGCTTGCAGGCCTAGGTCATTTTTATGTGTCTACAAAAACATTACATTTTATTCATTCATCATTCCTTTATCTTATTTGATTTCATTACAAGGTTTGACCAAGGTAAACCCCTTTCCACTAAAAAAAAATATTTTTTTCCCTCTCTTTAGTGTGTAATTTGCATATCTAGGTTGATGACCTTCTAAGGAGCAATATTGGAAAGAAGTTTTTGGAGTTGAAAAGTCATTAAAATTGTCACCTTATAAGATCATTGGAGAAATTTATAGAGTAGGAACTTCACATTCAAATCCAAAAACCAATTCAAGAAGGAAGAGTAGGGATTGAAGAGCAGATTCAGGTCCTGATTTTCTAGAAAGGTCAAATTAAACCGGTACACCACTTCTATCATATGAGTCCCAGTATAGTTATATTTGTAGATTTCAGGAGTTTCAAACATATCTTTGTTCCTTCCTAGAAACCCTAATCTGGGACTAAATCACCTAGACTGGTGTATGAGTCCTAGCATGCATTAATTTCAAAGTTTTCAACATTTCAAGTCTTCATTTAGGCTTCTACAAATTTATAGGTGCACACCTATGATCTCTCAACTTTCTATTATGATTTACATGCATTTTTAAGTCATTTAGTGAAGTTTTAGATTACACTAGGTTTAAACATTAGGTATTGCATTTCATTAGTATTTCCAAGCCCTAGCTTGGTGGTGAGCCCCTCTTTCGTTTCTAATAAGACCCAAGGACATCCTATTGCAAGATCTCTTTCCCCTACTTCATCTTTGGATTGAGATATCTAGGGTTTCCTTGAATGGGAGTGAAGAAGATTGTTGTTCTATATCCTAAACCATAAAGAAACGACAATTTTCCACCTTTCATTTTGGTGAAATTTCATTTAGAACATCTTAATTCTAATTTGGAGTGAATTATCATCCTAGATCTAGCTTGCATTAAGGTTTACATTAGTTAATTGATATTCTAGGGTTTCTAAATTTTACATTAGTGAAAGTGCATAAAGGTTGTATTTTTATATCTTGCATAATTGAAAATCGTCTTAAATCTATATTTTCATTTATTCTAAAGATCATCCAAAACAAAAAGCATAAAAAATCAGTTAAAATTTTCTAAAATCTGTGAAAAAAACCCATACTATGACTCATACACCCCTCTAGACGATTTAGTCCTAGTGTATATTTTAAATTGCATTTTCCAAAATTCAAAACTCTATTTCTGAGCTTCTATTTTCTATTGATAACTTTATGTTTCAGTTTATAGAGTTTTTGTTTTCCCCATTTCATTTAATTGCATACATTACATAATCTTTGATTTTCATTTTGTATTGCATTTCATCATGGATATTTGCTTTAGTAAGCTTTGGATGCCCTTGAAGATCCTAGTAGATGTGTCAAGTTGTTCTTTTGGAAATGATCCTAATTAAATTGAACTTACTCATGCTCACTTGACTCTTAATGCATGTCCTCCTCGTGATGTTGAAATCATTGGAGAAGATGATGATAGCATGAATAAATTCCTAAATGATTTCCTTAACAACCTTGAGACTAAGGCATCCTTTTATCCATCCATGAAACAACCAACACTGCCTATAATACCACCACTTGAGATGTTTGGTTACCTACATCCTGAAACTCAAGTGCAAACCAAACCCAAGTTCCCTACAATAGGTGAACCTAGTTCCTCTAAGCAAGAAAACATTCAACCATTCTATGTTAACAAAGTGACCAACACTCCCATCAACCTAGAAGAGACATATGGAAAAGGATTCACAATCTTAAGCAAACAAGGATATGATACAAGTGCACATGAATTTCATCAGCTCTTAGAGAAAATTCCAATGGAAGATACTAAAGGGTTAGGATATCAAGATCCCCCTCTTGAAATGAGTACCCTCCTTCCTAAAGAGCAACCAATGCCTCCTAACAATGAGAATGATGATAGGATCGTCTTAGGTCCTCCTCCTCCACATTCAACTAGAGAACTTGGTGAATCTAGCAAGCAAAAAAGACCTTACAAACTAAAGAAACTACAATTCCCTTACACACCAACTGATATCGAAAGTAATTTATAGATACTTCTACACTGAGGATTTATTACATTACCACCCATAAGACAAGATTGATTTCCAAATCCTAAGAATACAAACACATCACATTGTCGATATCATATAGTTCTTGGACATAGTACTGATGAGTGTTGTGCTTTACAAAAAATATTTAAAAAGATGGATATCATAGAAATAGTCCCTTAAAGCAGGACCCTTTTGCTCCTTGCCATGTAATAGTTTTAGAATCATCATATTCTCACTATTGCATGCTTTACATTCATTTCAATTCATTTCAAGATGCAAGGAGCTCATTCTCATCACCTACCTCAGCTCATTCTTGTCTCACACATAGTGAGGACAAGAATTAGATAGCCTTTCCCTAATTCGGCACTTGCTTTTGTTGCTTTGGCTAGTTGTTCACCTTCTATATATGATGAACATGATTGGGATGTGGATGACCTGCTAACAAGTTTACTTGCATGTGCCTAAGTAGAACTTTTCATTGTTTCTTTTTCTTTTTGTGTGATGTGATCCCTTGTAGTGTTTTGATTGATGTATCTCTCTCTCTTTGTGACATTCCTCTATATTTATACCTACATTCTTATGTTTGTCATAAATATTTTTCTTTTCCCTTTATTCTATGCATTTGTCTTGTGTTTTCCTTTTGGGGATGACACAAGGTGTTGAGACATTCATGTCTCTTCCATGTTGATCCAAAAGCTTTTCTTTTGTCTTTTTCATTTGTTTTGAGTTTTCCTTTTGGGGATGATGCACAACATTGAGACATTCATGTCTCTTCCATGTTGACTCAAAAGCTTTTCCTTAATATTTGTCATTTGTCTTTTGTTTTCCTTTTGGAGATGATGCAAGGTATCAAGACATTCATGTCTCTTCCATGTTTACCCAAAAGGTTTTTCTTTGTTTTCGCTCTCTTTGTGTCATTCTTCTTGTTCTATGAGTATTATGATGATAGTTCTAAGTTTCTAAAAAATTATTGTAGCAAGAACATACTGACCTCAAATCCATAGATCCCTCATGCGTTTGGAGTTTCATTTTGGGGGAAACCCCTTCCTTTTTCATGACGTAGCTTTATTTGGAAACATATGACTTGGCATAGGGCTTTCCAAGTTAGCTCTCATGTCTTTTTTGTTGTTAGCATTTATCATTTGCTCCTTTAAAGTAATTGATCACAGTATGGTGTTTAGCAATTTATTTAAACTGGGGGCATGCATTGGCATTATTCTTTTGCATTTCATGTTTCATGGTGTAGTCTTCTTACTTCATGTGATACATCTTTCACTTTATGGTGACATCGGGTGTGATGTACCTCAAAAGTGTGATCTCTCTTAGCATATTATATTCCTCTTAGTGGCTTGATGCAACACACTCCATCCCCTGAGTTGTGAATATTTTATTCTTTGATTGGTTCTCTCTTGGAGACATTAGGCACAATGTTCCCTAAGTTAAGACCTCACATGAACTAAGAAAGGCTCTGAACATTCCTTACACTATTGTTGCATTTATAATTTCTATTACATGGCCACCTTGCATAACACACTTTGCATTCCTGTGGATCCATCTTGTTTGTTCATGAGTATCAAGCATACAAAGTTTTTCTTGCCTCATGAAACTTGAAATTCATTGTTGTCTGGCACCTTATCAAAGTTATCAAGAGGTATATCTTTGGCTTTGTTGGACGAGAATCCAACCTTAGACATGACTTTCCCATAGCCACTTGCTTGTGTGTGTGAGTACATACCAGTCGTGTGTGTATGTGTGTCACCTATTTGGATACTCACCTAGTGGATAGCCTGATGTTTCGTTTCCTTAGAGTGAGTGTGTAGTTTTGGACAAACAACTTAGATTTGATCCACATTGTGATGGACAAACAGTCAAAGCTTGATCCACCCTTCTTTTACTTTTTCTTTTATTTTCTCCTTGTCTTTGGAAGTGTATGCTTGTGCCTTGTTATTGATCCTTATGTAATTTTTCATGTGTGTTCTCTTCTTCCTATGTTAGTTTGTTGTAGGACCTTGATCCTAGGGGATTGCACAATCCTCTTGGTCAATGTTATCCTATCCCAGTAACATCAATACAAGTGAACCCTTCTTGAATGTCTACTTTAGTGTGAGTTTGAAGCAATTTCCCTCTCCCACTAAAGTGGGGGTTAAATGTAGTGTCAAACAATTTTGTCTATGAAATTTTCACACTCATTTGGGCCCTCCCTATAAAATTGAGCTTAACAATGCCTTGACTTTGTTAGAAACACAAGGGCAAACAACTGAAAGGAGGGGTGAATCAATTGTCACAGAAATTATAATTATTAAACTTATTATCAAATCTGATAAATAAACATGAAAGCATAAACCATCGCCACATCAAAAACACACATAATACCAAGATTTTTTATATGGAAACCTTGTTAGGGGAAAAACCATGGTGGAGGTTAATCCACAAGATTATACTCTGTTAAAAGTATAAAAGTATTATAAATGGGGAATGCACATGCATTCAAGCACACTGTCTAGAGCTCACTGCTCAAATACAAAAAGGCTTACTGCCCAAAGGAAGACTCACTGTCTTACAGTCACATTCAGATTACATCTAGAATATTTTGAACCAAGAAAATAACATCTTCTAATGCCTAATTACAGTTCTAGTTAAGCATATAAACTCTTCTTCACACTTTACTTTTTTCTTTGAAAGATTAGAACATTATTCATAATTAGCACATAGAAAACATTACACACCATGCCTTCAAATGGTATAAACAATAAATCATATATATCTGCAACTAAGGATATCATCAACTACATGTCGGCCCAACAAAATATAAAACGTGTATAAACTATCATCCCAAATCAATAAACAATTATCAATGTGCACCAAAAAATGTCGGCCAAAACATAGTAAGGACCCAAAACAACATGTCTTGAACATGAACCACCTTAAACAATTATGCCTCGAAGATCCGCAACACGCTACAATCACCTTGTTGGCCATGATCATGAAAAGCATGAACTCGCAAAAGAAAATCACCAATCGCGAGCACAATAATCAATTTAGACCAACAATACAAATAGAGCATGATCTAGAAACATCCACAAGCATCATGAACCACCACAAAAGCATTCGTAACAATTCAAAATTCTAGAATCACATTATCTTCTTTTAGGAACACCAACTAAAGCAACATAACAACTGTCAAAACACAAATACTCATAACTCAATCAAATCTTCATCTGAACCTTTGAAACTTCATGTGGATAAACTAGATATACTTTTCAACAAACCCTTTAATCCACAACCTCTTATCATCAATATACTGAGCTACCCACCATACTGAACTTCACTGCACCACTGACAACCTACAACCTATTGTATTACAATTTTCTCAATATCCTTGACATATACAGTCTTAAAGACATTAATGCCAATAGTGTTGACATCAATGACAACCATATATCAGCAATATCCAAAAATCTCCCCCTTTGGCATTGATGGCAACACATGATGTAAAAAAAACCATCAATGATACTTTCTCTTAACACTTACTCCCCCTTGAATTTTGACTATTTTCTCCTTAACTCTTTCATAGTTTTTCACATGACTCTTCTCCCCCTTTCACATCAATGACAAAGATACACATTATCTTTCTCCACACAACCTTTGAACCACATTTTTTAACATATTACTACTCCTCCTAAGTAGCAGCCACCACAAGATCAATCTGGATCACACGATATGACTATGGAATGCACAGATTGATGGAAGTCAATGCATCTTAATTTTGATTAGGGGGGGTAACCACCCCTAGTTTCCCTTTGAGATACTCAAAAGTATCCTTAGGAAAGGGCTTGGTAAAGATATGTGTAATTTGTTCCTTAGTGGGAACATACTCCAATTTGACTTCCTTTTCACTCACCTTCTCTCTCAAAAAGTGAAACTTGATAGATATATGCTTGGTTTTTGAATGCAGCACCGAATTTTTAGAAATGTTAATTGCAGTTGAATTATCACATAATATAGCAATAGGTTCATCATACATAACTCTAATATCTTTCAACATCTGCTTCATCCACAATACTTGAGTACAATTGTTAGCAACAACATTGTATACTGCCTTTGTAGTAGATAAAGAAATGGCATTTTTCTTCTTACTTAACCATGAAATCAACTTCTTTCCCAAGAAAAATGCACCACTACTAGTACTCTTTTTTTCATTCACATCTCTTTCCCAATCAACATCAATAGAGGCACTCAAAGTAAAGTCATCTTCTCTAGGATACCATAGGCCAAAATCAATTGTCCCCTTCAAGTACCTAAAAATCCTCTTCATAGTTGTCACATGAGATTCCTTAAGATCAGTTTGAAATCTTGCAACAATGCATATGGAATTCATGATATTAGGTCTAGTTTGAGTCAAATAGAGCAATCCACCAATCATGGATCTATATCTAGTCTGATTTGTTTTAGGAGAATCATCATCTTGTGGCAACTTACATCCGGTCACCATAGGTGTACCAACTGGCTTTGAATCTTCCATACCAAACTTATTTAGCAATTCTTTCACATACTTGGACTGAGATATAAAGATCCCTCTATCTAGCTAAGTAATTTGTAATCCAAAAAAGAATTTCATTTCTCCAATCATAGACATCTCAAACTCACTCTGCATCTCATCAGCAAACTTCATGCATAAACTATCTCTCCTCCAAAAATGATATCATCAACAAAGACTTCAGTAATCAAATATTTATCATGATCAATCTTGAAATACAAATTACTATTAGCAATACCTTTATTAAATCCAAGCTTCAACAAATTCCTGTCCAATATGGCATACCATGCTCTTGGGGCTTGCTTAAGTCCATACAATTGTTTCTTCAACCGACAAACTATTGGCCTCCTACAATGATCTTAATAACTAAGCCTTTACAACCATGATTCAGAGATTGGACATCTAACCTGAATAGCCATTTCAATCATCATGAAGATGCATTTAACTTGTCAACCCAGGGACGTGAAATTGAAATGGGTCAGCACAGTATGTGCACCAAGAACTCAAAGTAGCCATTTCATTCTATAGCTAAGGAACACACAATACTAAAAGTAAATTGCTTGAAAAGGGATGAAACAAATTTTAAACATCAATCAACGACTATGCTAAGCTTAAATGCATAACAAGAATAAAAATCTGAGCAACAAACAAGACACTACTCTATCTGCTTTGGCTGCAGGAATAGTCACATAATGGAATTCTAGTGGCTGCAAGAACATTTGATGCTAGACTTATAACTAAGTACTAAACAACAAGTAATACTAAACTAATGCTAAGGGATCACTCACCAAGTGGGCCCCCATGGATAATTATCCTCCAAAACTAATGAAAACTCAAATGCTCGAACTCAGAACTTTATTTTATTCACTGTGAATCATGAGTACAAAAGAGTAATGTATTTGTATTACTAAAAACTGGAGAGTGCAAGTATAGTATCAAAAAGAAGGAGCATCATATCATTATTTATACTAATGACTAAATGAAGTAGTCAACTCCACAACTGGGAGGATGCCATTTAAGGAAAACAGATAAAATGGAGTGATGGCAGTTACATGTGCATAGAATCTAGTCAGACATGCAGGTCCAAACGCAGATTCAGCTTAGTAGTAATGCATGTGCATGCTCGATCATTAAAGTCCACTACAAGGCAATTACGTTTAGTTGCATGAAGAATCTCCTGTCATTGGCCTCCCTTGACTTGGAGTGATTCCTTTGCTGGACGTTATGGTGCATGCCCAGCTAGCAATGTCTTCCTCAACTTAGCATATTAAATCTACATGGTAAAGTCAGTACGCATAATAACTACGCATTTATAACCACCTTAAGGAACATTCATTAACCACATGAAAAATCAATATAGATAATCTACATAATATGCCAAATGTCATTAAAGCTTGCAGAGATAGGATTAAGTTCAATGTCAATGGTTTGAGGGAAACATTATGAAAATACCAACATTTAACATTAAAGTCCATGATATCTACCAGCAAATAAACTATAGATTCTACCCAAAATTGGACCAAAAACTAGGCTCATCACAAACCATATATCCCTATTCAATCAATTGAAATCCACTAGGTTGCTCAATACACACTTCTTCTTCTTCCAGTTCACCATTTAGAAATGTTGACTTGACATCCATTTGATAAACCTTGAATTTTTTGTAAACAGCATAAGCAAGAAATAGTCTCACAGCTTCAATCCTAGCAACAGGAGCAAAAGTTTCTTCAAAGTTGATTCCTTCCATCTGAGAATATCCTTTACACACAAGTCTTGCTTTGTTTCTAACAACTTCACCTTGCTCATTCAGTTTTTTCTGAAAGACCCATTTAGTTCCAATTACATTTTTGTCCTTAGGTCTAGGAACAAGAATCCATGTATCATTCTTCTCGATTTGTAGTAGTTATTCTTTCATTGCTTCCACCCAATGTTCATCTTTGCATGCTTCATTGAAACTATTAGGCTCAATCTTTGAGATCAAACAATATTCTTCTGCAATTATTCTCCTAGTTTGAACACATTTGTTCTTATCACCTATAATCTAATCTTCTAAATGGTTTAGTCTTACATACCTTGGAGTCTTAAGGTATTCTTGAACTTCAAGCTCTTGTGATCTCACTTTTGCACTTTCACTAGTTCCTTCCTCTTGATTTTCCTAATTCACTAGAATTATCTGAACTTGATTTGGAGTTTGAACTTTCTTTCCTTTATCTAAACTATCATTTTGATTGTCTGAATCATATCTCTAGGTTGTGGATGGTCTAATTGTGTCTTCATCAACCTTGACATTAGCACTTTCAATTACTTTCCTCAAACTCTTATTGTAGCACTAGTAGGATTTACTTTTAGTAGAATAACCAAGAAAGATTCCTTCATCACTTCTAGCATTGAACTTTCCTATATCTTCATCTCTTTTTATATAGCATTTACTCCCAAAGGTTTTGAAGTATCTAATAGTAGGCTTATGACCAAACCATAGCTCATAAGGATTCTTACCGGTATCACCTTTGACATGTACCCGATTGAGAGTGTAAATGGCAGTACTCATAGCTTCTCTCCAGTAGATATGTGGAACATTTCCTTCCAACATCATGGTCCTAGCAGCTTCTTGAATTGTCATGTTCTTCCCTTCCAGAACTCTATTTTGCTGAGGGGTCCGCGGGGAAAATAATTGTCTCTTTATCCCATGTTCTTCACAAAAATAATTAAACTCACTAAAAGTGAATTCACCATCTCTATTTGATCTCAGACATTTAATCTTCAGACCTGTCTCTGTCTCAACCATAGCCTTAAAAATTTTGAATTTCTCTAGTGCTTCAGATTTTTCCCTCAAGAAAGTAACCCACATCATTCTAGAATAATCATCAATAAGTAACAAGAAATACATGTCTCCTTGTAAACTTCTAATCCTAGAAGGATCACACAAGTTAGTATGCACAAGCTCCAACACTTCATTTCAACAATGTTATTTTCTCCAGAATGCAACTCTAGCTTGCTTTCCTAACTGGCATTCCTTGCATATAGTATTAGTAGGTTTTATCAACTTAGAAATATCTCTCATTGCCTGAGTAGAACTTATCTTGATAATATTGTCAAAGTTTACATGACACATTCTCATGCCACAATCAACTTTCATCAACTTGAGCAATCAGATAACTTTTACCAGTAGCATTTAGGTGAAAGATATCACCTTCTTCTTTTTTTGTACCAGATGCAATCACATTTCTAGAATTCCCCAATATTCTACACTTTCCATTCTTGAATTAAAGATTGTATCCCTTGTCAACCATCTGTCCAACATTTAAGAGATTGTGCTTCAAACCTTCCACATATAGAACATCATCAGTATTATGCTTACCATCAAGAGAAATGGATCCTCTGCCACGGATTACACCAACTTTGTCATCACTAAATCTTACAACACCACCATCATACTTTTCCAAGCTCACAAATTTACTTTTATCACCTATCATGTGATGAGAGCAGCCACTGTCAATCACCCATTCATATTTTTCTTCAACTCTGGCAGCTAGAGATTTCTCCACATTTGTGCAACTAACAGATTCAGTAGGTACTGGATCATTTTCCTTGATAGCGATAAATACCCATTCATCTTCACTTAAATTCCCTTTATCAGATTCATCATTTGTCACGCCTTCGTCAACAGCATAATAACACTTTCTTTGGAATCTAGGCTTGTTAGGTCTTGGCTTGGGAACTCTTTCCGAACACCTTGAGGAAAAATAACCTATCTTATTACAAGAAAAACATTTAAGAAGAAATTTCCCTTTATACTTACCTTCTTCTCTGGCTACCCTCTTGACAATAAGTGCTTCAAGCTCATCTAGTTTTCTCTCTTCTTCTTCAATCTCTCTCATTTCCTGGTCATACTTGGACATTTTTCTAGAAGAAATTTCTCCTGAATCATATCTCTGCTTATCTTTTCCAGAGATAGTAGCTTTGAATGCAAATTATGTCTTATGAAGAGATTCACTTAACTCAAAAGCAGTAAGCTTACCAATCAACATGTCTCTGGTTACATTTGTCACAGTCTGGATCTCCTCAATAGTAGTAGCTTTGTGTTTATATGCAACAAGAAAGGATCTGAACACTTTAGCAACAATCTTTGATTCTTCCAATGTTCCACCATCACATCTGATACTACACACAAGTTCATTCCTCTTTGCATAAAAGAAGTGATGTTCTCATCTTCACCCATTCTCAACATTTCATATTTCCATTTTAGGCTTTGTAGCTTAGCAATCTTCACATGGGTATCACCTTCATACAAAGTTTCCAACTTTTTTCATATCTCATAAGTAGTCTTTAGCTCCATTACATTCGTCATCTTGGAATCAGTCAAAGCACTCAACAATGCTTCCTTAGCCCTGATATTGTACTCGACTTCCTTAATCTCACATATAGTAGAAGGACCATTATGTGGGATGATATACCTATCCTTTGTAATTGTCTAGTAAGGTTCACCAATGCATCTCAAATGACACTCCATTTGATTCTTCCACATAGAATAATTAGTTCAAGCAAATCTTGAAATATCCTTCTTATATGTCGCCATCCCAGATCACCTCAAGCTATTAAACTTTTTCCAAGGAACCTGCTCTGATACCAATTGTTGGAAACACAAGGACAGAAAACTAAGAGGGGGGTAACTCAGTTGTCACATAAATTATACTTCTTAAACTTATTCTCAGATCTGATAAATAAACATGAAAGCATAAACCATCACCACATCAAAAACACACATAACACCAAGATTTTTTACATGGAAACCCTGTTAAGGGAAAAACCACGGTGGAGGCTAATCCACAAAATTATACTCTATTAAAAGTATAAAAGTATTATAAATGGGGAATGCACATGCATTCAAGTACACTACCTAGAGATCACTACTCAAATACAAAAAGGCTTACTTCCCAAAGGAAGACTCATTGTCTTACAATCACATTTAGATTACCTCCATAATCTTTTGAACTAAGAGCATCTTCTAATGCCTGATTACATTTATGGTCAAGCACATAAACTCTTCTTCAAACTTTACTTTTTCCTTTGAAATATTATAACATTATTCGTACTTAGCACATGACAAACATCACACACCATGCCTTCAAATGGTATAAACAATCGATCATATATATCCGCAACTAAGGATAACATCAACTACATGTCGGCCCAAAAAAATATTAAATGTCTACAAACTGTTGGCCCAAATCAATAAAAAATTATCAATGCGTACCAAACAATGCTAGCCAAAACATAGTAATGACCCAAAACAACATGTCTTAAACATGAACCACCTTACACAATTACGCTTTGAAGATCTGCAACACAGTACAATCACCTTGTCGACCATCATCATGAAAAGCATGAACTCACAAAAGAAAATCACCAATCACGAGCACAAAAATCAATGCAGACCAACAACACAGATAGAGCATGATCTAGAAACATCCACAAGCATCATGAATCACAACAGAAGCATTTGAAACAATTAAAATTACTAGAATCACATCATCTTCTTTTAGGAACACCAACTAAAGTAACATAACAACTATCAGAATAAAAATACTCATAACTCAATAAAATATTCATGCAAACCTCTAAAACCTCATGTGGATAAACTAGATATACTTTTCAACAAACTCTTTAATCCACAACCTCTTATCATTAATATACTAAGCTAGCCACCATGCTGAACTTCACTGCACCACCAACAACCTGCAACTTATTTTATTACAATTTTCTCAATATCCTCGACATATACAGTCTTAAAGGCATTAATGCCAATAGTGTTGACATCAATGACAACCACATATAAGCAATATCCAACACACTTAGTGTTGTAATGTGTTTAACACACTCACATTAGGTCTTGGGCCCTTGTGAACTAAATGAACCTAATTATACCTTGTTTAAGGTGTTGTAAAGTGTTGTACCACACTTTCCCACTTATGTAGGGTTTTCATTATTAATTGGGCTTCTTTATGCCTTATTTGGCCTTATTTTACATCCACAAGCCTTAATTAATGTATCTTTCCAAGGATAATCCCAACATAAATCAGCATCCAATCATAATTCATGGTTTTTTAAGTTGTGTGGCCTAGATTTAGTGATCTGAGACTCATACGCCACCTTGGGTGTATGACTCCCACCTAGGTTTTAGGGACCTGATCTGGATTTTGCATCATTCTAAGTATTTTTGAAAAATGTGTCCCATAGTTAGGCCTAATGGGACTCATATGCCACTTCTAGCATATGAGTCCCGTGTGGCCCAAAATTAAATTTAATTCAAATTCTTGGCTGGATTTTATCCTCCTAGATATGATGTTAGCTTGTAGTGTTGTAATTTTGGGAAATTGGGCATAAACAAGTATAAATACAAGGTTATTTCACTCATTTTTCTCCAAGCAAGTTTACAAGTCACCTAGCAACTTGATTATTCATGCATTATAACAAATTTGAGCATTCAAGAGTTCATAAGAGAATTCAAGTGTTTATAAGAGCATTCAAGAGCATTCAAGGGATGATTATAAAGTGTTTTGGAGCATTATTCAAGTATCAAGAATCATGTTAAAGTCATCATGCATCATTCTTTTTTGAGCTAACAATTGTGATGTAGGGTTTCATGATTCAAGCTAGCATTCAATTCAAGATCTATCACATTCAAGCAAGAGTCAATATCTACATCCATTGGATCCACTTGATACATGCTTGCAACCTTTTATTGCTAGGGTTTGGTGAGTTTCAACATTACATTTTGTTCATTCATCATTTTGTTGTCAATTAGATTTGCACCCTGCTGAATACAAGATTCAACAATCTACTAAAACATGGAAACCTTCTTCAGATGTGGGTGATCTGAACAAAGAAGGAATATCCAGAGTGAGTTGGTTCTCCGAATGATTGATCCTATTTTAAATATTTTTTTGAAAGAAAGAGTTAAAAGGATGGACTAAATCAAAACTTAAACTAACTGGTGATTAACTTGTTATTTCTAAAAAATCCAGATTTTTCCACTCACAACAATTTCTCAATTACAATAGTTCTCACAATCTCATTGGTACATGATTTCATCAATAATTTATATGAAGATCCAAAGGCATTGAATACATCATACAACCTGAAAACATGAAATTTTGTGCAGAAAACTCATAATACAAAAATAAACCTAAAACACATTGACCTAGGCATATGAGAAGTCGGCCACTAAAACATTAAGCTTCAGATTTTGATTTCATAATGCAAAAATAAACCTAATTTTGAATTTCTCCACATGCTATGTCAAACATGAATATTCAAAGGTAATCATAATGTTTGACGTAGCTCGAATTAGGGCATGAGAAAAAAAGAAGTCAAACCCTAAAAATGATTTCATTTGCAATCATCACTTTGAAGAAAAAATGCTCTGTATGAAAGAATAGTGCCGCCACCATGATTAGGGTTTTGATTTGAAGCCTCCATGCGAGCTTTCTGGACACTCTGTGTAAGATCGGCCTCTTTGTATTTGCTTGATAGAGCTTGAATTTTAAACTTTGGGTTCCTTATGCTTCCTCTAGCCACCATGATGAGAGCTTAGTCAATAGCTTGCAAAAGCTTGAAAATTTGCACTTTGGCCTTCAAATGGTCGAAACCTTTATTGCAACTCGGGGTAAGTTTGATTTTAATACTACTGTGGCTTTTTCACTTCACTCAAAGAGCCAGAAAGGCCATTAAGGCCGCGGCCTGTTTCATGCTTAGTCTCTGGCTTCTTTTCTTTAATTTCTTGTGCTTATTGTTTTGCTTCTGTCTCCTTGGGCCGCCATATACGAGCTCAAGCTTTGGTTTTGTTTGGGGTTTTGAAACTTTGTAGAGCTCTGGTCGTGGCTATATGTGATATTCTATAGACATGAACTAGTAAGCTTTGTTCTAATCATATATCTCCCTCTACAGAAATATTAAGAAAGCTTTTCTTTTACTTATGATTTTATGGCCTGCACAAGCCACACCATGAGTATCTCAGAAAAAGCATATTTAAAGTTTTTGGGCTCGACCCAAAACAAGAATCTCTTTCTTTTTCACATTTGAGGAAAAATCCCTTCATGGGTATCATGAGAATCGAATGAAAACTGATATTCTCTATTCTAAAGCTCAACCCACCAAAGGAAATTCACAACTTTGTACTCTCCAAAACAAAACTAGATATGGGTATTTTGTTATTCTGAAGAAAACAATCTTACTTTGGGACTTTCTCTCACAGAGCTTAACCATTATGATTTCCATTTGTATTCTTGTTATTTCATATAAAATCCTCATATGGGTATCTTGTAGATATGATAAAACATCATTTATCTTGTTGTTCTGATAAAATACCCATACGGGTAAGCTGGAAAGGATGAAAATCTATTTTTCTTGATATTCATGTGAAAACTAGCTCGACCCATAAATATTTACTTCTTCTTTCAAACTTTGAACAAACCCCTATATGGGTGTTATGGAAAGGTAAAGAAATCTGTATTCCAGAACAAATTCTAACATGGGTAAACTGTATCTTGAGGAGATCTGCATTTTAAAATCAAACCCCAAGGTGGGTGTTCTAAGAAATGAAGAAAAACCTATTCATTTGATTGCTTTGAAAAACTGGGCTCAACCCATCTCTTATTTCTGCATTTTTATGTGAAAACCCCACCATATGAATTCATTTGTGATATGAAAAAGTCTGTACATTTCGATAATTGTGTAAAATTTGGTCTTCTTTTAGCATTCAAACTCTTCAATATTCAGCATATGGGTGTTTGTCATTTGTGAAGCAAATGTATTTCTGAATGTATTGCTATTAATACCTTCACACTGGTTCGTGAGATTTTGAAAATGTAACTTTTTTTATATTTTAACTATCATCTCCATGTTGTTTTTCTTGAGACAAAACTTGACATGGCTTTCACTATTTAAAAAAAAAGTCTGAGCATAACAAACCCACATGAATTCACTGAAACTTGCAAGGAAATTCAGCTATCCCTGTATATTTTCTGTTAAAATCCCAACATAGGCACACAAAAAACAATTAGACATCTGCACTTTTAACTTTATGTACTTCCTTATCTCTATTTCATGGATAAATGTTTCTCTGAGGGAAACCACATTTCGAAGTAAAGCTCATATGAGTATATTTATTCTGTCATCATGGTACCATGTGCTTCTATAAACCTTGCACTATATCTCCCCTAGGACAACAAGTTAAACGCTTCAGAAAATGAAAAACATATGAAACCTTTGTGGAATTGTTGCTTCCAGGACTTAATGCATGAGGAATATCCTTTCATCCAGCACACAGAAATTTGTTTATTTGAAACTGTAGAATGGTTTATCCATTTCCACCATGCTTACCTGTCTTAACTTCTTTTACATTTCCTGTGACTCCTCGCTCTATTCGTGTTGCTTCAGTTAGAAACCAAAGGATGAATGCATGTACTTTCATGCCTTGACTAGATGATATAATTGTTTCTCTCCTTGCACACAGGACCCTTTTGATTGAATATGTAGATTACATATTCAATGTATACTCTGCTTTACTATATGCAAAGATTTGATTAAACTATTGCAACTCTATGGACTGCATTTCCTCTTATAGCCAGCTAACATCTCCTATTCATTCTGGAAACAACTTTTCACCTTGTAATTCCTAATGTTGTATTTGCATTATCAGCCAGACTGGAACTGACTGTTCATTTACCATTTGAATGCAATGTCTGTCCTTTCATACTCTTGGCTTCAACCTGGCACTCTTCAAGCATTTTTATGCTCCATTTAATAAACTGTTTCATGAATCTGCTCTCCTCTAAGATGAAAATTGAAACAAATCTCTTCATTGAGGCATTATGTATGCATGTTCACTATCCTTGATTGTGAGAAAGAACACTGTCAGTCTGAACCTTGAATGACATATGATCATGATGAACAAATAACACTGTAGCAAAAGAACATTAACCATACAACAATGTTTGAGATGAATGTACTCAGCTAGATGATTGAGTGTGTTAGCTCTCAAAAATGCAGGTAAGAATACATCAAGAGGTTGCCAGTCTCTTGGTACATTTTAAGGTAATAGACAAAGCCAAATGGTTTAATCTTTCTACTCTATAAGTGCTGGTGGACCTAGGCAGGTGTACCTATATGAATTGGGCAAACTTGACTTATGATCTTATCTCTTGCAGTGATTTTTCCACGATGGCAGATGGAAGTGGACAAATAAAATTAAATTTGGTATAAATTGTATAGCAATATTCAAAAATAAATCCTAATATGCTCAGTTAACAGATGTAAAAAGAATTGAATAAAACCGAATGATGAAACTATGGAGACTAGTGCTTTATAGGGTATGCGGAGTCAAAAGGAATATAAAACAAGTGCTTCTTTCTGGCAGGTATTCAAGTCATTCAACATATAATTTAGTTTATAACTTGTATAAACATGCAGGGTTATGATTACTAAGTTATCCTTAATAATCCAACTAACATTTTCTAATTACTATGATCAACTTAAAGGATTTAATCTTTACTTGAAAGAACCAATCAATTGACCATATAGATACAACAAATGTGCACTGAGAAACTGGATATAAACTTGTTACACCAATTTAAATAACCAAAAAACACCAACTTTGGAGACAACTTCAATAATGCTCTCAATGAACACAATAAACAACTGATACCAGAAATGACTGCACCATATTAAATGATTTCCATTGATAACTACATAATTTCAAACATGCATCATAGTCTCATATTTGCATAACATTGTATTCTATTGTATCTCTTCTATCCTACTATCTATCCTATATCTTATATCTCTCTTTCGTTTCTGAAATGGATATTTATACATCGAATATATGAAAGGACGCATCCTTTCAGAAATGTCGTAAGATTACATAACAAATAGATTAAGAGATGATTAAGCTTTGTTTAGCCACAAATGAGTTTTAGTTAGATGATCCAAATAATCTCAGTGCTCATGAGTATCCGCATCTCCAACTGTGTTCAGGATTGAGATTTCCATCCTTATCATCTTTTCATTCTACTCGCTCACCTCATCCAATGTCATGCTTTCAGCAGTAGTGACCTTCAAGATTTCATTCAGTATTGACTCACTCTCACTTTTCCATTTGGCAGCTTCTTTTAGTTTTCCTCTATCATCAGAGAATGTGGTCTATCTTTTCTTTGCATCATTTATCAATCCCTGCGCATCCCCCTGTAATTCATCATAGAAGTTTCAATGCCTATTTAAAAAATGGTTTGCATTTTTAATTGCTACACTATTAGCAGAATCTCCCTGGCTCACTTCTTGAAACTTCTCCATAATTCGTTCATTCATCCTTTCATGCTCTTTCAATGCAACAAGTGTATGAGAATAATTTCCTCAAAGCTTACTCAACCAAGATGTTAAACCATCCTACCTCTTCTTGATTATTGCCACAAGTGCATCATATTTTCCTTGGGAATAAGCACTTGATCCCTCCCAAAAATCCTTTGACTGAGAACTTTCGCCCTGAGTAAGCATCCTGGGTGTCTTCATAGTGACACCTACTAAATCCTTTAATCTATCATTTTCTCTCGACATCCTTTCATTATTTAGCTTGAACATCTCCCTTTCTTTTATCAACATCTGAATTTGTGCTTTGTTTAGTTTTGCAATATTAACTCCAATTTCTGCAGTAGCCACAGGATCTGCCTCTCCAACTTTCAAATTCATGACATGCCCGAATGCCTTTTCTATGTCAATAACTACTAATTTCCTGTGGGGCGGGTACAAGGCCCAAATTATCAATGATCCTTCATCAGTATTGTATTTGGATCCAGCATACACTTCTATTACCTTTTCTTTGTCAAGCTTGAGTGTAGCATTGTTGTCCTTTAAGAAACTATCAAAGACAAGTGCAAAATTAAGATCAAGCCCGGGAAAGATCATGACACCAGCATTTTCCAACATTTTCCTCCCCTTTCCAGGGGTCATACATGTCATCTCCTCATCCACATATTTTCTCAATTTGTTCAACAATTGCTCTTCATTTCCTGTAGTAACATCGTCAACCTTCTCCCTTATTTCTTTCCCTTTTTGTTTATACAAAAATTATTTGAACTCTGGGGAATTTATGAACTCATCATCTGAAAAAAAATGATTTGTACTCAATATTCCTTACATCTACATCTCCACTTTCAACATTCAGCTCTCTGGTTGGGCAAACATACTGTTGAGTTCTCAATCTGGATACCTTTCTTGGTTGGCCCTGTGGCACATTATCCTTAGGTGTCTCTTCCCCAGAAGACAACTTCTCTGCATCCTACAGCCCTTGATTATATCTTTCAACCACCTTTTTAGCTTCTTCTTCTTCCAGATTCCAAATCATGCCATCAAAGGGATAAGCCACATGCTGATACCCTCCAAAATTTATCTTCATTTTAGCGAAATTGATATACCCTTCTGGATCAAATTTATTTATGAGTGGTCCTCTCTTCATATTGTACTGAAGCAATTTATGAAGGATCAAATTGTATCCTTCCTTGGACAACACAGTGAAATCACCAAAGCACAATGTACTAGGCATAAAATCCTGCTTCCCAAAAGAGCTAAAATTCATTACACTGCAATAATCCATCTGTCTGACAATCTCCAAGTATGCAATTCTATTTGGGATAGTTTTTGGTAAAATGAAAAGGGCATCCTCAAACCCATAAACTCTGATCATAGTAGCTCCCTCCAAGAAATACCAATCTCCCCAATTATGATCAATTGGCCCATTGAAATCTCTTTATCTTATCAAATAATGAATAATTAAAAGGATAATTGTAGAATTTATACAATTTTTTCACAAAATATTCCTCAAAATGAATGAAACTAGCATTGGAAAACCTGTTATCCCAAACAGAATTCCACAATTGAACTGGTAATGCTTCACCATCTTTACTAATTTGAGAAATTCTCATCTCTAGAGGCCATACTCCCAACTCTTGTCCAAAGTAGAGTACCAGATGCATCAACAATGAATAATGCATGAGATGAAGAGTAGATGATCCACCTTTTATAGCGAGCAGTCCTGAATCAAGCCCCTTAAAAATGTACGAGGAATAGTAAAATAGCCTAGAATTGTGGTACTAGATATCGGTTGTGATAATCATTGGCATAATTGACATATATTCTGGGGCATCCATTCCCAATACTTGGCACACTGAGAAGTAAGTGTATTTCATATAGGGTTCAAAAAAGTCCACATGATAAGGGGGCCCCTCACTATCCTGCAGAGGAATTGGCTTGCTGCCCTATTTAACTCTATGAATTGGCAACCTCCAACCCTTATAAATAGTATCCATTCTCGAGAATTCCTTTTCCAATTCTTCATATATGATCTCCTCATTGCAAAATCCTTCCAAATTGAAAACCTCACCTATTGCCTCTTTTGACAAATGTATTTGTGGCTTTCCAGATGGGTCACATATAGCTTTGTGTTTCGGGTCATAATGATCAGCTAGTAATTTTACCAATTATGCATTTACGAATACGTTAGGGGGCACCAATTTTCCCACATTCAGCTTCCATGGATTGCAAACTAGTTCAAAACGGTTTCTTCGATGATAATGGAAATTGAACAATTCGTACCCCCTTATGGTAGTCCAAACGTCTCCTATGAATTTGCATTTATCATCCA
>VDFB02284599.1:61576-102038 GCA_007258455.2 Sequoia sempervirens
AAACATTTGAAATAGTTATTTGAAATAGTTATGAATTGATTAAGAGAAATTTGGATTTGAAAATGTGACAATTATTGATTCAAAGTTGATGTTGACAAATTAAATAAATGGAGACCCCAAAGTCTAGGTGACCATTTTAGGTTGCATACAATCACCCGTTACCTCAAATCATAGATCCCTCATGTATTTGGGTTTCATTTTGGGGGAAACCCCTTCCTTTTTCATGACGTAGATTTATTTGGAAACATATGACTTGGCATAGGGCTTTCCAAGTTAGCTCTCATGTCTTTTTTGTTGTTAGCATTTATCATTTTCTCCTTTAAAGTAATCGATCACAATATGGTGTTTAGCAATTTATTTAAACTGGGGGCATGCATTGGCATTATTCTTTTGCATTTCATGTTTCATGGTGTAGTCTTCTTACTTCATGTGATGCATCTTTCACTTTATGGTGACATCGGGTGTGATGTACCTCAAAAGTGTGATCTCTCTTAGCATATTATATTCCTCTTAGTGGCTTGATGCAACACAGTCCATCCCCTGAGTTGTGAATATTTTATTCTTTGATTGGTTCTCTCTTGGAGACATTAGGCACAATGTTCCCTAAGTTAAGACCTCACATGAACTAAGAAAGACTCTGAACATTCCTTACACTATTGTTGCATTTATAATTTCTATTACATGGCCACCTTGCATAACACACTTTGCATTCCTGTGGATCCATCTTGTTTGTTCATGAGTATCAAGCATACAAAGTTTTTCTTGCCTCATGAAACTTGAAGTTCATTGTTGTCTGGCACGTTATCAAAGTTATCAAGAGGTATATCTTTGGTTTTGTTGGATAAGAATCCAACCTTAGACATGACTTTCCCATAGCCACTTGCTTGTGTGTGTGAGTACATACCGGTCGTGTGTGTATGTGTGTCACCTATTTGGATACTCACCTAGTGGATAGCCTGATGTTTCGTTTCCTTAGAGTGAGTGTGTAGTTTTGGACAAACAACTTAGATTTGATCCACATTGTGATGGACAAACAGTCAAAGCTTGATCCACCCTTCTTTTACTTTTTCTTTTCTTTTCTTCTTGTCTTTGGAAGTGTATGCTTGTGCCTTGTTATTGATCCTTATGTAATTTTTCATGTGTGTTCTCTTGTTCCTATGTTAGTTTGTTGTAGGACCTTGATCCTAGGGGATTGCACAATCCTCTTGGTCAATGTTATCCTATCCCAGTAACATCGATACAAGTGAACCCCTCTTGAATGTCTACTTTAGTGTGAGTTTGAAGCAATTTCCCTCTCCCACTAAAGTGGGGGCTAAATGTAGTGTCAAACAATTTTGTCTACGAAATTTTCACACTCGTTTGGGCCCTCCCTATAAAATTGAGCTTAACAATGCCTTGACTTTGTTAGCAACACAAGGGCAAACAACTGAAAGGAGGGGTGAATCAGTTGTCACAGAAATTATAATTATTAAACTTATTATCAAATCTGATAAATAAACATGAAAGCATAAACCATCGCCACATCAAAAACACACATAACACCAAGATTTTTTATATGGAAACCCTGTTAGGGGAAAAACCATGGTGGAGGTTAATCCACAAGATTATACTCTGTTAAAAGTATAAAAGTATTATAAATGGGGAATGCACATGCATTCAAGCACACTGTCTAGAGCTCACTGCTCAAATACAAAAAGGCTTACTGCCCAAAGGAAGACTCACTGTCTTACAGTCACATTCAAATTACATCTAGAATATTTTGAACCAAGAAAATAACATCTTCTAATGCCTAATTACAGTTCTAGTTAAGCATATAAACTCTTCTTCACACTTTACTTTTTTCTTTGAAAGATTAGAACATTATTCATAATTAGCACACAGAAAACATTACACACCATGCCTTAAAATGGTATAAACAATCAATCATATATATCTGCAACTAAGGATATCATCAACTACATGTCGGCCCAACAAAATATAAAATGTGTATAAACTATCATCCCAAATCAATAAACAATTATCAATGTGCACCAAAAAATGTCGGCCAAAACATAGTAAGGACCCAAAACAACATGTCTTGAACATGAACCACCTTAAACAATTATGCCTCGAAGATCCGCAACACGCTACAATCACCTTGTTGGCCATGATCATGAAAAGCATGAACTCGCCAAAGAAAATCACCAATCACGAGCACAATAATCAATTTAGACCAACAATACAAATAGAGCATGATCTAGAAACATCCACAAGCATCATGAACCACCACAAAAGCATCTGTAACAATTCAAAATTATAGAATCACATTATCTTCTTTTAGGAACACCAACTAAAGCAACATAACATCTGTCAAAACACAAATACTCATAACTCAATCAAATCTTCATGTGAACCTTTGAAACTTCATGTGGATAAACTAGATATACTTTTCAACAAACCCTTTAATCCACAACCTCTTATCATCAATATACTGAGCTAGCCACCATACTGAACTTCACTGCACCACTAACAACCTACAACCTATTGTATTACAATTTTCTCAATATCCTTGACATATACAGTCTTAAAGACATTAATGCCAATAGTGTTGACATCAATGACAACCACATATCAGCAATATCCAAAAATCTCCCCCTTTGGCATTGATGGCAACACATGATGTAAAAAAAACCATCAATGATACTTTCTCTTAACACTTACTCCCCCTTGGATTTTGACTCTTTTCTCCTTAACTCTTTCATAGTTTTTCACATGACTCTTCTCCCCCTTTAACATTAATGACAAAGATACACATTATCTTTCTCCAAAACCTCTAAACCACATTTTTGAACATATTACTACTCCTCCTGAGTAGCAGCCACCACAAGATCAATCTGGATCACAAGATATGACTATGGAATGCACAGATTGATGGAAGTCAATGCATCTTAATTTTGATTAGGGGGGGTAACCACCCCTAGTTTCCCTTTGAGATACTCAAAAGTATCCTTAGGAAAGGGCTTGGTAAAGATATGTGTAATTTGTTCCTTAGTGGGAACATACTCCAATTTGACTTCCTTTTCACTCACCTTCTCTCTCAAAAAGTGAAACTTGATAGATATATGCTTGGTTTTTGAATGCAGCACCGAATTTTTAGAAATGTTAATTGCAGTTGAATTATCACACAATATAGCAATAGGTTCATCATACATAACTCTAATATCTTTCAACATCTGCTTCATCCACAATACTTGAGTACAATTGTTAGCAACAACATTGTATACTGCCTTTGTAGTAGATAAAGAAATGGCATTTTTCTTCTTACTTAACCATGAAATCAACTTCTTTCCCAAGAAAAATGCACCACTACTAGTACTCTTTTTTTCATTCACATCTCTTTCCCAATCAACATCAATAGAGGCACTCAAAGTAAAGTCATCTTCTCTAGGATACCATAGGCCAAAATCAATTGTCCCCTTCAAGTACCTGAAAATCCTCTTCATAGTTGTCACATGAGATTCCTTAAGATCAGTTTGAAATCTTGCAACAATGCATATGGAATTCATGATATTAGGTCTAGTTTGAGTCAAATAGAGAAATCCACCAATCATGGATCTGTTAGAGTAATAAGTTATTATGCTTAATTAATTACATCACATTGATTAATTAATTAAGTCACTTATTCATCTTTATTACTTAAGCTAAACTTAGGCACATTAATAATTAATTATTAATTATTAAGTGTGCACACTAGGGTTTCATTTAGGGTTTCCCTTTTAGGGTTTCTTGATCTCCTTCATAAGGATTGATCACATTGTAATAATCGATTCTCTTAATGCATTTTTACTGAGAGGTTTACAGAGACATATTTTGGTTCTTCATATCTTTTGCATGTGACAGGTATCCATCTTGCATGCAGGTGATCTTGGATTCTAACATGGTATCAGAGCTCCAGACTGCAGCTTGTTCGTGATCTGAAGATATGGCCCTTTGTGAGTTTCGCAAGGGTTTCCACAGGCATCTTTTGCAAGATCCGGGGGTAGCCTATTTTTTGGCTCACTTTGGGCTCAAATGGACACCGCCATCGCTTCGCAGCGTAAAACCCTAGAAACGCCACAAATCGCCGATTTTGGGAAGTCCGAGGCAACTTTTGTTCAATACGGCCTCAAAGATGCACGGCACGCGAAAAATAAAACACGTTTTTCAATCTCGCGTCGCCGGCTTCCCAGTATCCGCCACGGGCGTTACTCCAAACAACGCCAGCCCACTCAACCACTCGCCCTTCTTAAACACGAGGGCTTACCGGCCACACATGCGGACGGGGCTCTCCTAGCCCCCCGCTGCTCTAGCTCCCCGCCGCAGGAGAACCGCAGCCAGCTCGGCCACCCCGAGGGGCATTTTTTCGCAGGGGACCCATTTTTGGGCGACGGCGGACGTCACAAATTTATGCTCGTGTTTTGCTGACATCAGCATGACGTCATGATGACGTCATCCGTACGGCCACCCTCTTTGCCCCCTTCCTAACCCTAGTTTTTCCTAAAAGAGCAGTTTTTTTCTTTTGGCCATAACTTGGGCATACGGTATCGAAATCGGGCAAACGAGATATCGCCGGAAAGCTGGTTCCGAGCACTTTCCAGTAGTGCTATTTATTTTTCAGTATTTTACTGTTTTTCTGTATTTATTGCTGTTTGAAGTCAGATGTATTTTTATGCTTCCGAGCTCATAACTTTTTGCCACGATCTCCGTTTTTCGCCTCGTTTGAAGCGTCGAAAGGTATTGAGGAGCTCTATGTTTCTGTCCATGCACTTTTTCTGTATCTATCCCAGGTTTATCACTTAGTCCAGATTTGGCCCGATGGGTTGTTTGGCGATTACTTGGATATTTTGGCAGTTGGGAGAGTGCATCTTGCATCTTTGCACTTCATTTTCAGTAATACATCATTCAATAATTGCTTGTGCTTCATAGATTCCAGAGTTGTTCCTGTTGGAATTTTCGAGTGTTCCGTGGCATCGGGTTTTGTTGCTTTATCATGATTCCTTGAGTCAATCGTGACTCTCATCCGGTTTAGTATGAGTAAGAATATTTCCTTGCTTGCCTATATCAAGTTCCAGTTGTTACTCTACAGAGTTCTTCCAGTGCTTTGCAGCATGTTATCCATTGTAGGGGGTTTTGTCCCACTGGGTTTTTCCTTCTACTCCATTCTTGCATTGTAAATGGTACCTGACGGCCTCGCTGTCGGGACCCATCTTTGCTTTCATGCATCTTATTCTAGTGTTTTAGCTTCTTCCTAAGTTCATCTTAAGGGAGGTGTTAGAGTATAAGTTATTATGCTTAATTAATTACATCACATTGATTAATTAATTAAGTCACTTATTCCTCTTTATTACTTGAGCTAAACTTAGGCACATTAATAATTAATTATTAATTATTAAGTGTGCACACTAGGGTTTCATTTAGGGTTTCCCTTTTAGGGTTTCTTGATCTCCTTCATAAGGATTGATCACATTGTAATAATCGATTCTCTTAATGCATTTTTACTGAGAGGTTTAGAGAACATATTTTGGTTCTTCATATCTTTTGCATGTGACAGGTATCCATCTTGCATGTGTGATCTTGGATTCTAACAAGATCTATATCTAGTCTAATTTGTTTTAGGAGAATCATCATCTTGTGGCAACTTACATCCGGTCACCATAGGTGTACCAACTGGCTTTGAATCTTCCATACCAAACTTATTTAGCAATTCTTTCACATACTTGGACTGAGATATAAAGATCCCTCTATCTAGCTAAGTAATTTGTAATCCAAAAAAGAATTTCATTTCTCCAATCATAGACATCTCAAACTCACTCTGCATCTCATCAGCAAACTTCATGCATAAACTATCTCTCCTCCAAAAATGATATCATCAACAAAGACTTCAGTAATCAAATATTTATCATGATCAATCTTGAAATACAAATTACTATTAGCAATACCTTTATTAAATCCAAGCTTCAACAAATTCCTGTCCAATATGGCATACCATGCTCTTGGGGCTTGCTTAAGTCCATACAATTGTTTCTTCAACCGACAAACTATTGGCCTCCTACAATGATCTTAATAACTAAGCCTTTACAACCATGATTCAGAGATTGGACATCTAACCTGAATAGCCATTTCAATCATCATGAAGATGCATTTAACTTGTCAACCCAGGGACGTGAAATTGAAATGGGTCAGCACAGTATGTGCACCAAGAACTCAAAGTAGCCATTTCATTCTATAGCTAAGGAACACACAATACTAAAAGTAAATTGCTTGAAAAGGGATGAAACAAATTTTAAACATCAATCAACGACTATGCTAAGCTTAAATGCATAACAAGAATAAAAATCTGAGCAACAAACAAGACACTACTCTATCTGCTTTGGCTGCAGGAATAGTCACATAATGGAATTCTAGTGGCTGCAAGAACATTTGATGTTAGATTTATAACTAAGTACTAAACAACAAGTAATACTAAACTAATGCTAAGGGATCACTCACCAAGTGGGCCCCCATGGATAATTATCCTCCAAAACTAATGAAAACTCAGATGCTCAAACTCAGAACTTTATTTTATTCACTGTGAATCATGAGTACAAAAGAGTAATGTATTTGTATTACTAAAAACTGGAGAGTGCAAGTATAGTATCAAAAAGAAGGAGCATCATATCATTATTTATACTAATGACTAAATGAAGTAGTCAACTCCACAACTGGGAGGATGCCATTTAAGAAAAACAGATAAAATGGAGTGATGGCAGTTACATGTGCATAGAATCTAGTCAGACATGCAGGTCCAAACGCAGATTCAGCTTAGTAGTAATGCATGTGCATGCTCGATCATTAAAGTCCACTACAAGGCAATTACGTTTAGTTGCATGAAGAATCTCCTGTCATTGGCCTCCCTTGACTTGGAGTGATTCCTTTGCTGGACGTTATGGTGCATGCCCAGCTAGCAATGTCTTCCTCAACTTAGCATATTAAATCTACATGGTAAAGTCAGTACGCATAATAACTACGCATTTATAACCACCTTAAGGAACATTCATTAACCACATGAAAAATCAATATAGATAATCTACATAATATGCCAAATGTCATTAAAGCTTGCAGAGATAGGATTAAGTTCAATGTCAATGGTTTGAGGGAAACATTATGAAAATACCAACATTTAACATTAAAGTCCATGATATCTACAAGCAAATAAACTATAGATTCTACCCAAAATTGGACCAAAAACTAGGCTCATCACAAATCATATATCCCTATTCAATCAATTGAAATCCACTAGGTTGCTCAATACACACTTCTTCTTCTTCTAGTTCACCATTTAGAAATGTTGACTTGACATTCATTTGATAAAGCTTGAATTTTTTGTAAACAACATAAGCAAGAAATAGTCTCACAGCTTCAATCCTAGCAATAGGAGCAAAAGTTTCTTCAAAGTTGATTCCTTCCATCTGATAATATCCTTTACACACAAGTCTTGCTTTGTTTCTAACAACTTCACCTTGCTCATTCAGTTTTTTCTGAAAGACCCATTTAGTTCCAATTACATTTTTGTCCTTAGGTCTAGGAACAAGAATCCATGTATCATTCTTCTCGATTTGTAGTAGTTATTCTTTCATTGCTTCCACCCAATGTTCATCTTTGCATGCTTCATTGAAACTATTAGGCTCAGTCTTTGAGATCAAACAATATTCTTCTACAATTATTCTCCTAGTTTGAACACATTTGTTCTTATCACCTATAATCTAATCTTCTAAATGGTTTAGTCTTACATACCTTGGAGTCTTAAGGTATTCTTGAACTTCAAGCTCTTGTGATCTCACTTTTGCACTTTCACTAGTTCCTTCCTCTTGATTTTCCTAATTCACTAGAATTATCTGAACTTGATTTGGAGTTTGAACTTTCTTTCCTTTATCTAAACTATCATTTTGATTGTCTGAATCATATCTCTAGGTTGTGGATGGTCTAATTGTGTCTTCATCAACCTTGACATTAGCACTTTCAATTACTTTCCTCAAACTCTTATTGTAGCACTAGTAGGATTTACTTTTAGTAGAATAACCAACAAACATTCCTTCATCACTTCTAGCATTGAAATTTCCTATATCTTCATCTTTTTTTATATAGCATTTACTCCCAAAGGTTTTGAAGTATCTAATAGTAGGCTTATGACCAAACCATAGCTCATAAGGATTCTTACCGGTATCACCTTTGACATGTACCCGATTGAGAGTGTAAATGGCAGTACTCATAGCTTCTCTCCAGTAGATATGTGGAACATTTCCTTCCAACATCATGGTCCTAGCAGCTTCTTGAATCATCATGTTCTTCCCTTCCAGAACTCTATTTTGCTGAGGGGTCCGCGGGGAAAATAATTGTCTCTTTATCCCATGTTCTTCACAAAAATAATTAAACTCACTAAAAGTGAATTCACCATCTCTATTTGATCTCAGACATTTAATCTTCGGACCTGTCTCTGTCTCAACCATAGCCTTAAAAATTTTGAATTTCTCTAGTGCTTCAGATTTTTCCCTCAAGAAAGTAACCCACATCATTCTAGAATAATCATCAATAAGTAACAAGAAATACATGTCTCCTTGTAAACTTCTAATCCTAGAAGGATCACACAAGTTAGTATGCACAAGCTCCAACACTTCATTTCAACAATGTTATTTTCTCCATAATGAAACTCTAGCTTGCTTTCCTAACTGGCATTCCTTACATATAGTATTAGTAGGTTTTATCAACTTAGAAATATCTCTCATTGCCTGAGTAGAACTTATCTTGATAATATTGTCAAAGTTTACATGACACATTCTCATGCCACAATCAACTTTCATCAACTTGAGCAATCAGATAACTTTTACCAGTAGCATTTAGGTGAAAGATATTACCTTCTCTTTTTTTGTACCAGATGCAATCACATTTCTAGAATTCCCCAATATTCTACACTTTCCATTCTTGAATTGAAGATTGTATCCCTTTTCAACCATTTGTCCAACATTTAAGAGATTATGCTTCAAACCTTCCACATATAGAACATCATCAGTATTATGCTTACCATCAAGAGAAATGGATCCTCTACCACGGATTACACCAACTTTGTCATCACTAAATCTTACAACACCACCATCATACTTTTCCAAGCTCACAAATTTACTTTTATCACCTATCATGTGATGAGAGCAGCCACTGTCAATCATCCATTCATATTTTTCTTCAACTCTGGCAGCTAGAGATTTCTCCACATTTGTGCAACTAGCAGATTCAGTAGGTACTGGATCATTTTCCTTGATAGCGATAAATACCCATTCATCTTCACTTAAATTCCCTTTATCAGATTCATCATCTGTCATGCCTTCGTCAACAACATAATAACACTTTCTTTGGAATCTAGGCTTGTTAGGTCTTGGCTTGGGAACTCTTTCCGAACACCTTGAGGAAAAATAACCTATCTTATTACAAGAAAAACATTTAAGAAGAAATTTCCCTTTATACTTACCTTCTTCTCTGGCTACCCTCTTGATAATAAGTGCTTCAAGCTCATCTAGTTTTCTCTCTTCTTCTTCAATCTCTCTCATTTCCTGGTCATACTTGGACATTTTTCTAGAAGAACTTTCTCCTGAATCATATCTCTGCTTATCTTTTCCAGAGATAGTAGCTTTGAATGCAAATTATGTCTTATGAAGAGATTCACTTAACTCAAAAGCAGTAAGCTTACCAATCAACATGTCTCTGGTTACATTTGTCACAGTCTGGATCTCCTCAATAGCAGTAGCTTTGTGTTTATATGCAACAAGAAAGGATCTGAACACTTTAGCAACAATCTTTGATTCTTCCAATGTTCCACCATCACATCTGATACTACACACAATTTCATTCACTCTTTGCATAAAAGAAGTGATGTTCTCATCTTCACCCATTCTCAACATTTCATATTTCCATTTTAGGCTTTGTAGCTTAGCAATCTTCACATGGGTATCACCTTCATACAAAGTTTCCAACTTTTTTCAGATCTCATAAGTAGTCTTTAGCTCCATTACATTCGTCATCTTGGAATTAGTCAAAGCACTCAACAATGCTTCCTTAGCCCTGATATTGTACTCGACTTCCTTAATCTCACATATAGTAGAAGGACCATTATGTGGGATGATATACCTATTCTTTGTAATTGTCTAGTAAGGTTCACCATTGCATCTCAAATGACACTCCATTTGAGTCTTCCACATAGAATAATTAGTTCAATCAAATCTCGAAATATCCTTCTTATATGTCGCCATCCCAGATCACCTCAAGCTATTAAAATTTTTCCAAGGAACCTGCTCTGATACCAATTGTTGGAAACACAAGGGCAGAAAACTAAGAGGGGGGTGACTCAGTTGTCACATAAATTATACTTCTTAAACTTATTCTCAGATCTGATAAATAAACATGAAAGCATAAACCATCACCACATCAAAAACACACATAACACCAAGATTTTTTACATGGAAACCATGTTAGGGGAAAAACCATGGTGGAGGTTAATCCACAAAATTATACTCTATTAAAAGTATAAAAGTATTATAAATGGGGAATGCACATGCATTCAAGCACACTGCCTAGAGATCACTGCTCAAATACAAAAAGGCTTACTTCCCAAAGGAAGACTCATTGTCTTACAATCACATTTAGATTACCTCCATAATCTTTTGAACTAAGAGCATCTTCTAATGCCTGTTACATTTATGGTCAAGCACATAAACTCTTCTTCACACTTTACTTTATCCTTTGAAATATTATAACATTATTTGTACTTAGCACATGACAAACATCACACACCATGCCTTCAAATGGTATAAACAATCGATCATATATATCCGCAACTAAGGATAACATCAACTACATGTCATCCCAACAAAATATTAAATGTCTACAAATTGTTGGCCCAAATCAATAAAAAACTATCAATGCGTACCAAACAATGCTAGCCAAAACATAGTAATGACCCAAAACAACATGTCTCAAACATGAACCACCTTACACAATTACACCTTGAAGATCTGCAATACAGTACAATCACCTTGTCAACCATCATCATGAAAAGCATGAACTCACAAAAGAAAATCACCAATCACGAGCACAACAATCAATGCAGACCAACAACATAGATAGAGCATGATCTAGAAACATCCACAAGCATCATGAATCACAATAGAAGCATTTGAAAAAATTAAAATTACTAGAATCACATCATCTTCTTTCAGGAACACCAACTAAAGCAACAGAACAACTATCATAATACAAATACTCATAACTCAATCAAATCTTCATGCAAACCTCTAAAACCTCATGTGGATAAACTAGATATACTTTTCAACAAACCCTTTAATCCACAACCTCTTATCATTAATATATTGAGCTAGCCACCATACTGAACTTCACTACACCACCAACAACCTGCAACTTATTTTATTACAATTTTCTCAATATCCTCGACATATACAGTCTTAAAGACATTAATGCCAATAGTGTTGACATCAATGACAACCACATATCAGCAATATCCAACACACTTAGTGTTGTAATGTGTTTAACACACTCACATTAGGTCTTGGGCCCTTGTGAACTAAATGAACCTAATTATACCTTGTTTAAGGTGTTGTAAAGTGTTGTACCACACTTTCACACTTATGTAGGGTTTTCATTATTAATTGGGCTTCTTTATGCCTTATTTGGCCTTATTTTACATCCACAAGCCTTAATTAATGTATCTTTCCAAGGATAATCCCAGCATAAATCAACATCCAATCATAATTCATGTTTTTTTAAGTTGTGTGGCCTAGATTTAGTGATCTGAGACTCATACGCCACCTTGGGTGTATGACTCCCACCTAAGTTTTAGGGACCTGATCTGGATTTTGCATCATTCTAAGTATTTTTGAAAAATGTGTCCCATAGTTAGGCCTAATGGGACTCATATGCCACTTCTAGCATATGAGTCCCGTGTGGCCCAAAATTAAATTTAATTCAAATTCTTGGCTGGATTTTATCCTCCTAGATATGATGTTAGCTTGTAATGTTGTAATTTTGGGAAATTGGGCATAAACAAGTATAAATACAAGGTTATTTCACTCATTTTTCTCCAAGAAAGTTTACAAGTCACCTAGCAACTTGATTATTCATGCATTATAACAAATTTTAGCATTCAAGAGCATTCAAGGGATGATTATCAAGTGTTTTGGAGCATTATTCAAGTATCAAGAATCATGTTAAAGTCATCATGCATCATGTTTTTTTTTTAGCTAACAATTGTGATGTAGGGTTTCATGATTCAAGCTAGCATTCAATTCAAGATCTATCACATTCAAGCAAGAGTCAATATCTACATCCATTGGATCCACTTGATACATTCTTGCAGCCTTTTATTGCTAGGGTTTGGTGAGTTTCAACATTACATTTTGTTCATTCATCATTTTGTTGTCAATTAGATTTGCACCCTGCTGAATACAAGATTCAACAATCTACTAAAACATGGAAACCTTCTTCAGATGTGGGTGATCTGAACAAAGAAGGAATATCCAGAGTGAGATGGTTCTCCGAATGATTGATCCTATTTTAAATATTTTTCTGAAAGAAAGAGTTAGAAGGATGGACTGAAATCAAAACTTAAACTAACTGGTGATTAACTTGTTTCTAAAAAATCTAGATTTTGCCACTCACAACAATTTCTCAATTACAATAGTTCTCACAATCTCATTGGTACATGATTTCATCAGTAATTTATATGAAGATCCAAAGGCATTGAATACATCATACAACCTGAAAACATGAAATTTTGTGCAGAAAACTCATAATGCAAAAATAAACCTAAAACACATTGACCTAGGCATATGAGAAGTTGGCCACTAAAACATTAAGCTTCAAATTTTGATTTCATAATGCAAAAATAAACCTAATTTTGAATTTCTCCACATGCTATGTCAAACATGAATATTCAAAGGTAATCATAATGTTTGACGTAGCTCGAATTAGGGCATGAGAAAAAAAGAAGTCAAACCCTAAAAATGATTTCATTTGCAATCATCACTTTGAAGAAAAAATGCTCTGTATGAAAGAATAGTGCCGCCACCATGATTAGGGTTTTGATTTGAAGCCTCCATGCGAGCTTTCTGGACACTCTGTGTAAGCTCGGCCTCTTTGTATTTGCTTGATAGAGCTTGAATTTTAAACTTTGGGTTCCTTATGCTTCCTCTGGCCACCATGATGAGAGCTCAGTCAATAGCTTGCAAAAGCTTGAAAATTTGTACTTTGGCCTTCAAATGGTCAAAACCTTTACTGCAACTCAGGGTAAGTTTTATTTTAATACTACTGTGGCTTTTTCACTTCACTCAAAGAGCTAGAAAGGCTATTAAGGCCGCGACCTGTTTCATGCTTAGTCTCTGGCTTCTTTTCTTTAATTTCTTGTGCTTATTGTTTTCCTTCTATCTCCTTGGGCCGCCATATACAAGCTCAAGCTTTGGTTTTGTTTGGGGTTTTGAAACTTTGTAGAGCTCTGGTCGTGGCTATATGTGATATTCTATAGACATGAACTAGTAAGCTTCGTTCTAATCATATATCTCCCTCTACATAAATCTTAAGAAAGCTTTTCTTTTACTTATGATTTTATGGCCTGCACAAGCCGCACCATGAGTATCTCAGAAAAAGCATATTTAAAGTTTTTGGGCTCGACCCAAAACAAGAATCTCTTTCTTTTGCACATTTGAGGAAAAACCCCTTCATGGGTATCATGAGAATCGAATGAAAACTGATATTCTCTATTCTAAAGCTCAACCCACCAAAGGAAATTCACAACTTTGTACTCTCCAAAACAAAACTAGATATGGGTATTTTCTTATTCTAAAGAAAACAATCTTACTTTGGGACTTTCTCTCACAGAGCTTAACCATTATGATTTCCATTTGTATTCTTGTTATTTCATATAAAATCCTCATATGGGTATCTTGTAGATATGATAAAACATCATTTATCTTGTTGTTCTAATAAAATACCCATACGGGTAAGCTGGAAAGGATGAAAATATGTTGTTCTTGATATTCATGTGAAAACTAGCTCGACCCATAAATATTTACTTCTTCTTTCAAACTTTGAACAAACCCCTATATGGGTGTTATGGAAAGGTAAAGAAATATGTATTCCAGAACAAATTCTAACATGGGTAAACTGTATCTTGAGGAGATCTGCATTTTAAAATCAAACCCCAAGGTGGGTGTTCTAAGAAATGAAGAAAAACCTATTCATTTGATTGCTTTGAAAAACTCGGCTCGACCCATCTCTTATTTCTGCATTTTTATGTGAAAACCCCACCATATAAATTCATTTGTGATATGAAAAAGTCTGTACATTTCGATAATTGTGTAAAATCTGGGCTTCTTTTGGCATTCAAACTCTTTAATATTCAGCATATGGGTGTTTGTCATTTGTGAAGCAAATGTATTTCTGAATGTATTGCTATTAATACCTTCACACTGGTTCGTGTGATTTTGAAAATGTAACTTTGTTTATATTTTAACTATCATCTCCATGTTTTTCTTGAGACAAAACTTGACATGGCTTTCACTATTTAAAAAAAAAGTCTGAGCATAACAAACCCACATGAATTCACTTAAACTTGCAAGGAAATTCAGCTATCCCTGTATATTTTCTGTTAAAAGCCCAACATAGGCACACAAAAAACAATTAGACATCTGCACTTTTAACTTTATGTACTTCCTTATCTCTATTTCATGGGTAAATGTTGCTCTGAGGGAAACCACATTTCGAAGTAAAGCTCATATGAGTATATTTATTTTGTCATCATGGTACCATGTGCTTCTATAAACCTTGCACTATATCTCCCCTGGGACAACAAGTTAAACGCTTTAGAAAATGCAAAACATATGAAACCTTTGTGGAATTGTTGCTTCCAAGACTTAGTGCATGAGGAATATCCTTTCATCCGGCACATAGAAATTTGTTTATTTGAAACTGTAGAATGCTTTATCCATTTCCACCATGCTTACCTGTCTTAACTTCTTTTACATTTCCTGTGACTCCTCGCTCTATTCATGTTGCTTCAGTTAGAAACCAAAGGATGAATGCATGTACTTTCATGCCTTGACTAGATGATATAATTGTTTCTCTCCTTGCACACAGGACCCTTTTGATTGAATATGTAGATTACATATTCAATGTATACTCTGCTTTACTATATGCAAAGATTTGATTAAACTATTGCAGCTCTATGGACTGCATTTCCTCTTACAGCCAGCTAACATCTCCTATTCATTCTGGAAACAAATTTTCACGTTGTAATTCCTAATGTTGTATTTGCATTATCAGCCAGACTAGAACTGACCGTTCATTTACCATTTGAATGCAATGTCTATCCTTTCATACTCTTGGCTTCAACTTGGCACTCTTCAAGCATTTTTATGCTCCATTTAATAAACTGTTTCATGAATCTTCTCTCCTCTAAGATGAAAATTGAAACAAATCTCTTCATTGAGGCATTATGTATGCATGTTCACTATCCTTGATTGTGAGAAAGAACACTGTCAATCTGAACCTTGAATGACATATGATCATGATGAACAAATAACACTGTGGCAAAAGAACATTAACCATACAACAATGTTTGAGATGAATGTACTCAGCTAGATGATTGAGTGTGTTAGCTCTCAAAAATGTAGGTAAGAATACCTCAAGAGGTTTCCAGTCTCTTGGTACATTTTAAGGTAACAGACAAAGCCAAATGGTTTAATCTTTCTACTCTATAAGTGTTGTTGGACCTAGGCAGGTGTACCTATATGAATTGGGCAGACTTGACTTATGATCTTATCTCTTGCAGTGATTTTTCCACAATGGCAGATGGAAGTGGACAAATAAAATTAAATTTGGTATAAATTGTATAGCAATATTCAAAAATAAATCCTAATATGCTCAATTAACAGATGTAAAAAGAATTGAATAAAACCGAATGATGAAACTGTGGAGACTAGTGCTTTATAGGGTATGTGGAGTCAAAAGGAATATAAAACAAGTGCTTCTTTCTGGCAGGTATTCAAGTCATTCAACATATAATTTAGTTTATAACTTGTATAAACATGCAGGGTTATGATTACTAAGTTATCCTTAATAATCCAACTAACATTTTCTAATTACTATGATCAACTTAAAGGATTTAATCTTTACGTGAAAGAACCAATCAATTGACCATATAGTTACAACAAATGTGCACTGAGAAACTGGATATAAACTTGTTACACCAATTTAAATAACCAAAAAACACCAACTTTGGAGACAACTTCAATAATGCTCTCAATGAACACAATAAACAACTGATACCAGAAATGACTGCACTATATTAAATGATTTCCATTGATAACTACATAATTTCAAACATGCATCATAGTCTCATATTTGCATAACATTGTATTCTATTGTATCTCTTCTATCCTACTATCTATCCTATATCTTATATCTCTCTTTCGTTTCTGAAATGAATATTTATACATTGAATATATGAAAGGACGCATCCTTTCAGAAATGTCGTAAGTTTACATAACAAATAGATTAAGAGATGATTAAGCTCTGTTTAGCCACAAATGAGTTTTAGTTAGATGATCCAAATAATCTCGGTGCTCATGAGTATCCGCATCTCCAACTGTGTTCCGGATTGAGATTTCCATCCTTATCATCTTTTCGTTCTGCTCGCTTGCCTCATCCAATGTCATGCTTTCAGCAGTAGTGACCTTCAGGATTTCATTCAGTATTGACTCACTCTCACTTTTCCATTTGGCAGCTTCTTTTAGTTTTCCTCTATCATCATAGAATGCGGTCTATCTTTTCTTAGCATCATTTATCAATCCCTGCGCATCCCCCTATAATTCACAATAGAAGTTTCAATGCCTATTTGAAAAATGGTTTGCATTTTTAATTGCTACACTATTAGCAGAATCTCCCTGGCTCACTTCTTGAAACTTCTCCATAATTTGTTCATTCATCCTTTCATGCTCTTTCAATGCAACAAGTGTATGAGAATACTTTCCCCAAAGCTTACTCAACCAAGATGTTAAACCATCCTACCTCTTCTTGATTATTGCCACAAGTGCATCATATTTTCCTTGGGAATAAGCAATTGATCCCTCCCAAAAATCCTTTGACTGAGAACTTTCGCCCTTAGTAAGCATCCTGGGTGTCTTCATAGTGACACCTACTAAATCCTTTAATCTATCATTTTCTCTCGACATCCTTTCATTATTTAGCTTGAACATCTCCCTTTCTTTTATCAACATCTGAATTTGTGCTTTGTTCAGTTTTGCAATATTAACTCCAATTTCTGCAGTAGCCACAGGATCTGCCTCTCCAACTTTCAAATTCATGACATGCCCGAATGCCTTTTCTATGTCAATAACTACTAATTTCCTGTGGGGCGGGTACAAGGCCCAAATCATCAATGATCCTTCATCAGTATTGTATTTGGATCCAACATACACTTCTATTACCTTTTCTTTGTCAAGCTTGTGTGTAGCATTGTTGTCCCTTAAGAAACTATCAAAGACAAGTGCAAAATTAAGATCAAGCCCGGGAAAGATCATGACACCAGCATTTTCCAACATTTTCCTCCCCTTTCCAGGGGTCATACATGTCATCTCCTCATCCACACATTTTCTCAAATTTTTCAACAATTGCTCTTCCTTTCCTGTAGTAACATCGTCAACCTTCTCCCTTATTTCTTTCCCTTTTTGTTTATACAAAAATTCTTTGAACTCTGGGGAATTTATGAACTCATCATCTGAAACAAATGATTCGTACTCAATATTCCTTACATCTACATCTCCACTTTCAACATTCAGCTCTCTGGTTGGGAAAACATATTGTTGAGTTCTCAATCTGGATACCTTTCTTGGTTGGCCCTATGGCACATTATCCTTAGGTGTCTCTTCCCCAGAAGACAACTGCTATGCATCCTGCAGCCCTTGATTATATCTTTCAACCACCTTTTTAGCTTCTTCTTCTTCCAGATTCCAAATCATGCCATCAAAGGGATAAGCCACATGTTGATACCCTCCAAAATTTATCTTCATTTTAGCAAAATTGATATACCCTTCTGGATCAAATTTCTTTCTGAGTGGTCCTCTCTTCATATTGTACTGAAGCAATTTATGAAGGATCAAATTGTATCCTTCCTTAGCCAACACAGTGAAATCACCAAAGCACAATGTACTAGGCATAAAAGCATGCTTCCCAAAAGAGCTGAAATTTATTACACCGCAATAATCCATCTGTCTGACAATCTCCAAGTATGCAATTCTATTTGGGACAATTTTTGGTAAAATGAAAAGGGCATCCTCAAACCCATAAACTCTGATCATAGTAGCTCCCTCCAAGCAATACCAATCTCCCCAATTATGATCAATTGGCCCATTGAAATCTCTTTATCTTATCAGATAATGAATAATTAAAAGGATAATTGTAGAATTTATACAATGTTTTCACAAAATATTCCTCAAAATGAATGAAACTAGCATTGGAAAACCTGCTATCCCAAATAGCGTCCACAATTGAACTGGTAATGCTTCACCATCTTTACTAATTTGAGAAATTCTCATCTCTGGACGCCATACTCCCAACTCTTGTCCAAAGTAGAGTACTAGATGCATCAACAATGAATAATGCCTGAGATGAAGAGTAGATGATCCACCTTTTATAGCCATCAGTCTTGAATCAAGCCCCTTAAAAATGTACGAGGAATAGTCAAATAGCCTAGAATTGTGGTACTTTATATCGGTTGTGATAATCATTGGCATAATTGACATATATTCTGGGGCATCCATTCCCAATACTTGGCACACTGAGAAGTAAGTGTATTTCATATAGGGTTCAAACAAGTCCACATGATAAGGGGGCCCCTCACTATCCTGCAAAGGAATTGGCTTGCTGACCTATTTAACTCTATGAATTGGCAACCTCCAACCCTTATAAATAGTATCCATTCTCGAGAATTCCTTTTCCAATTCTTCATATATGATCTCCTCATTGCAAAATCTTTCCAAATTGAAAACCTCACCTATTGCCTCTTTTGGCAAATGTATTTGTGGCTTTCCAGATGGGTCACATATAGCTTTGTGTTTTGGGTCATAATGATCAGCTAGTAATTTTACCAATTATGCATTTACGAATACGTTAGGGGGCACCAATTTTCCCACATTCAGCTTCCATGGATTGCAAACTAGTTCAAAACGGTTTCTTCGATGATAATGGAAATTGAACAATTCGTACCCCCTTATGGTAGTCCAAACGTCTCCTATGAATTTGCATTTATCATCCAGTTTATCAACTCCTGCCCTAAGCTGCGCTGATCATCTAGCTTTAGGCCCTGAGCTAGGTAATTGGTCAATGAGGTCCTGGTTTAATCTTCGCTCATTTCCCTCATGTTTTGTCTCAGTTTTCTATTTCTTTCCTTTTGATTGACTACTTTCACCATGTTTTCTACCGTTTGATTTCCCTAAGCTGGGTGACTCCATTTCCTCAAAATGACAGTAATTAAGACCAGAGGAATTAAGGCGTAAAAACCTATTGTATCTGCTTGAAGCTTTCAGAATGAAAGAATGCCCTAGCTCCTTGTTCGCCTTACTGATTCCTATTACCAATTCAACACAAATGCCTTCAATTGAATTCTCCATGTTATATCCCGTTGCACCATTAATGTGTCAGCTGAAGCACGAATGAAAATTTATTTGAAAGTCATACTGTCGCATGAAACATCTTGTCAGTGAGAAATTTTCAAATTTGGGGCAATATTCTTTTGCAACATTCATTAAACCTTTCACCAAGACATCCTGTGGTCTCGTTGACATTTGGAATCTCACTGATGGCTTATCGCTTCAATTTTGTATATCGTTGTGACAATTCCGAGTCAGGGAGATGTTTCGTAGACTTCATTGTGTCTTACCGAGATATACCCCGTGGTGACTTTCTGGTCGCTGAGACATAATCATACTTTTTCCGATGAAACCACACCTTGGCGTGACTTTCAAAATTCGATTAGACTCATACCAATGCCAATTGTCTCACCGAACCTGTTTCTCCAATATATTCTACTCGGTGAGACTCTCCCTGAAGTATTTCATCAGTGTAACTTTCATATTCGATGGAACTCATGCCGATGACCTTTTCTCTCGCCGATGCATATCTCTATCGGTGTGACATTTGAGTCGGAAAGACTACGTGACTTCCTCCCGATAGCTTTATGATGGAAACCCTTTGCGCTTTATCGGCAAGACCCGATGCTTTCGATAAGACATCACTCCGATAATCTTTTCTTTGGCCGATACATTACTTCAAGCGCTAGTCAGTGAGACATATATGAGTTCAATATGACTCATTCTGATAACAACTCTCTTGTCGATATGATCTTTCTATCGCTGAGACAATAAATATGTCCTACCGATAATCTGCAACAAGTATATATTAGTCAAAAAACATTGTAGGTCAGGGAGACCATGGCCTTCTCTTGCCGATATGGATTATATGGTGAAATATTCATGACTCGATGGATTCTATGGGACCATATGGCAAAATATGGGAAAAAATATTATGGAGAGAGGATTTTATGCACATGATGAGGAATTATTTTGGAAACTCATGAATACAATCGACTGTAAAATTCTCAAAATTTTACAGTTCTAATAGTGGCTCCATCTGGGGATGTATGATTGTAAGATCATTGCAAGGATCCAGATCTTTTGGGTGAGCAGACCAAACTCAAGGTGATGGATCATATTAGCATGATGGAATGAAAGGCAATGGAAATGAATATGACCCTACACTGCTGTACATGGAAAAATATTAGAAAGAAGGAAAACCAGGATTGTCCATGTACTAGCAATTCCTGTTCCTTTTATTTCCTAGACTACTGTGCATGGAAGATAGAATTTTGAGAGGATTGTTAAGAACTTTCCATGCACTGGCAACCCTTAATCCTCTGTATTGTTCAAGAGAAAAAATGTTTAAGAAATTTCCCATGTACAGGCAACTCTTGATCTTCATTAGCCATATTCTGTAGATAATATGAATCTTCACCCCTTTTTCTAGCAACCACAAAAGGTCCCAGCTACAAGGCTTCAAATTTCCCATGCTTTCCCTTCTCCTAGCACCTTGCGTTCCACATCAGTACCAAATCATTTTCTTCAAATTTTCTATCTTTCACCTTTTTATCAAATAGATACTTCATCTGTGTCTGTAACTTCATGTTTTGGTTTTGGGCCACTCTCCTTATTTCATCAAGTTCAGCTAGTTGTTCCATTCTTTCCTCCATAGGTTCTAGAATATCCAAATCTTCCTGAAGGACAAGCTTGTAGACTGGTAACAAATTCTGTAAAGGCATTCTGGCCTGTGTTTCATACACCAACTCAATTGGGGATTTTCCAATTTCCTTTTTAACAGTGATCCTGTCAGCCCAAACAGCCAATCTCAATTTTGAATCACAAGCCTTTTTGGTTCTGTCCCAGCATCCTCCTTATAATCTTCAGAAGGCTTTTGTTACTAGATTTTTCCTGACCATTAGCCTATGGATAGTAAGGAGCTGCATAAGAAATGGTAATCCCATACGTGCTACAAAATTTTTTGAATTCATCAGATCTGAAACACATCCCATTGTCAATAATCAGCCTTAGTGGTGTATCGAATATGGTAATAATGTTCTCCATTAGAAAAAATTTCACCACTTTACTTGTAGCCTGCTTAGTTGGGACTGCTTCTACCCATTTGGTAAAATAATCAGTGGCCACCAGTATCCATTTATGTCCTCCACTTGATTTTTCTTGTATCTCTCCAATGAAATCAATTCCCCGTTGATGGAAAGGGGCATCAGCCTGCAAGGGTCGAAGTGGCAAAGCTCCTTGATACTTCAATTTTCCAGAGAATTTCTGGCAGGCTTCACATTTTCTTATATATGTAAAAGAGTCATTAAAAACCTTTGGCCAGTAATAACCTGCCCTAAGAATTTTATGCACAGTTGTCTTTGATGAGTAATGTCCTCCACAAACCCCCTCATGCATTTCACTTAAGACATGTCTGGCTTGTGATTCATCTAGACATAACAATAGTATACCATCCCTATTTTTCCAAAACAGATCTCCATCCATGAAGACATACTTAGATGCCTGCAACCTCATAGTTATTTTCTGGCTGTCACTCAATCCCTCTAGACACTTCAAGTATTTAGGGTAATGCATGATATTTGCATACCATGGAGTATGCTCAATGCTCGCAATTGCAGTCTCTTCTTCCACATTGCAAATTTGATTAGCTTCAATATTCACTTTAGCCATTAACTTAGCCAAGCCTTGACCTCTTACTAGTTTAGTAATTTGTATTTCCATGTCAAACTTTTGGATTTTCTTAATCCATCTGCATCTTTTTCCTGTTACTTCATACTGTGTCAGAATATCCTTGACAGCTGCATGAGGTACATAAGCAATCACCTTTGCTCCAACAAGATATGGCCTAAAAGCTTTGGTAGCTTTTACTAATGTGAATGCTTGTTTTTCCATTATATCATACTTTAATTCTGACCCCTGTAATGACTTACTAAAGAAAGACACAGGCTATTCATGACCTTCCCCATTCTTCTGTAACATAACAACAACAATAGTGTGCATTGAAGTGAATGAAAATATCTGAAAGGGCTTTGCAAAATCTAGAGATTTAAGGACAGGAGCTTCCTTGATGGCCCTTTTGATGGATATAAAAGCTTCCAAGGCCTTTGCAGTCCATTCCATTTTTTGTCCTTCAACATTTTTGATATGGGTTTAATGATCTCAACAAAGTTAGAAACAAATCTCCTAACAAAATTAATCTGTCCAAAAAATGACTAAATAGCCTTAACAGTTTTAGGGACAGGAATTTTATCAATGGCCTCGACCCTTTCAGGATCTATCCTAATCCCCTCTTTTGAAACAATATGTCCCAAGAGCTTACCTTTTGTGACTGCAAAATGACACTTCTTAGGATTCAAGCTGATACCATATTCTAAGGCTTTAATAAATACCTTCTCTAGATGTTGTGCATGATCTTCAGCCTTCTTCGAATAAGTAGTCAGGTCATCCTGATACACCAACATGATAACATTGATCAAATCTGCAAATGCCACATCCATAGCTCTTTGGAAGGTTTCTCCTGCATTAGTGAGACCAAATGGCATTCTTATGTATACATACATTCCCCAAGGAGTTGTAAAAGTCATCTTATATTGCTCAGATTCTTTGACCTTAACCTAGTTATACCTTGAAAACCCATCCATCATAGACAACAGTTTTCACCCTGTTACCTTATGCAATATAGCCTCCATATTGGGTAGAGGATAATTATCTTTGAGGGATGCCATGTTTAGATTTCTGAAATCTACACATAGCCTGATATCTCCATTCTTCTTTCTCACAGGGACCAAGTTTGAGACCCATGTTGAATGCCTGATTGGTTTGATGATTCCCCCATCTCTGAGTTTTGCCAATTCCTCTTGAATTTTAGGCTCCAATGTTGGATTTATGGGTCTTTTCTTTTGTCTGAATGGCTTAGTATCTGGCTTCAATGGTATTTCATGCTGAAACAAATCTTCCCTATATGCTTTTAGATCCTCATAAGACCAAGCAAACACATGTTTATACTTTCTCAGCAACTCTATCAACATTTTTCTAATTGTAGGGCTTATCTTTTTCCCTATGTACACCCTTCTTGGTGCCATCTCAGTTCCCAAGTTAATCTCTTCAATATCCTCCCTCTTGACTGGTGCTTGCTTCATGAGGGACCGATCATTTCCATCATACACCCTCTCTAGTGCCACCAACCCTTTAGGAAGCTTATTTGTTTTAAGTTGTAAGATCTCCTTCCCAAATACTGTTTGCTTCCCATCCACTTCTTCAACAAAGGCATTGAAGTCAATCTCTTGGGCTTCATATTGATCTATACAATGGAGGAATTTCAAAAGGTCAGTATCATCATTAAAGCCCTGCCAACTATAAATGTTATTAGGAATAGTAGGACTTGTCTTGAACTCAATTTGAGATATTCCAGCCACTGTAATGTCATCTCTTTTCAGTGCCACATTTGCTAAAAAATCTGTCATTATGTTCTTTGACCTATCAATCCACTCAATTGAGAAGGCATCAAACAACTCAATTATGTCCCATACAACATTTTTGTATTGCTTCAGTCTTTTATGTTTTGCTGCATACTTTGACTTGATTTGTAAAACAACCAACTCAAAATCCCCTAAGACAGCCAGTAACTTGATTTTGTGTTTCACAACTATATTCAAACCTATTAACAAAGCCTCATATTCTGCCACATTGTTTATACATTCAAATGTTAATAGGAATGAATACTTAAATGTAACACCTTTAGGTGAAATGAATACTATCCCTACTCCATTACCTTCTTGGCTGCAGGCTCCATCAAAGTACATCTTCCACACACCGTTGCAGTTTTGTGCAGCATGCTTCTCAATTGGATCACTATTGGTTAATTTTGGCTAGGCTGGTTCTATCTTAAAACTTCCAAGATTGACATCACAAAAACAATTGATTTTATCTTGTGGTACACAGTCGACAACTTGGTTCATCCTTGGCTCCCTGTATAACTTCACTTCCTGACCATTTACTAGAATAGTTGCATAAGACAGGTAAAACTGAACATTTCCACCAACTGTTGCCATCCATTGTCTTGATAGAAGCATTCCAAACTGAGGAGGGGTGTCAATTACCGTTATATCAATGTTATAGGCCACCTGAGGATAAGCAGCTAGCTTGACTTCAACATCTTTCATTATACCCACCACAGGAACAGGTTGATTATCCATTGCATAGCACTTGCCTCCATTGGTATCCACCCACATGCCAAGTTGTTTCATAACTCCTACTGGCATGATATTTATAGCAGCACCAGATTCAATCATGCAATTCCTCAACAGTTTGTTATTTATGAGTAATGTAGTGAAAAAAGGATCAACTTATGGGGGAAATGCATTATTAAGGCACACCTTTAGGATATTCACATTCTCTTGCTTATTAATAGTTTTAGTGGCCATCTTGCTTTCAAAATTTATATGTTTTTCATTCCCATTTGTTTTTAATTGAACAACACTGTCTCTGTATTCCTCAATTTTCATCATCTCAAGAAGTGGAACAGACATCTTTACCTGAGATAAAGCCTAAGTGAAGTCAAAAGAAGAACCCTCCGCCTTAACCATTTTCTTTTGTTCTGATGTTTCTCCTTTGTTTTCTTCCTTTTCTCTTTTACTTGGCTAATCAGGCTTTTGCATTTCTTTGTGTAATTCCTTTACTTCTTCCTTTTGGACAGGCTTCTGTTCACTTTTATCATGTTGTTTATTTTCAGCCTTTTTCACAGTTCTTTGTGTCGCCTTTTTCTCTTTCATAAAGATTCCCCTAGGGACACCTTCCTTCTCGTTCACTATCCTATTTCTCAACCAGTACTTACTCTTTTCTTCTTCAACTGCAACAACGGTTAATTTCTCTATCTCCTCTTTAGTAAGTTTCCTCATACTGCATTGAGTAGGTATTTCAAGAGAATGTTGCTCTGTATAATCTTCTTCAAAGTCAGAAAGGACCTGTTGTTCAGCCATATGGACATTGTATTTCTAATTTGAAACATCATACTCATAACCTTCATCCTTTGAAGATGAGTACCTCTCCTCAACATGGTGAAAAATGTTTGTAGTCAAATACACTGTGTGATCTTCCCCACTGTTTCCCATCAAAATTCCTTCTTCTTGCATTCTTTGGGCTACAACACAATAATCTGGGGAATGTGGCTTATCACAAACTTCACATAAATAATTGTTATTTACCATATAGGTTCCCTTCTTCCTCAGTGGATCAGGAGTTTCTTTGTTTCTAGGCCTATTTGTTATAGGTTTTCCATCTTTCCAGTTTGTGTTATAAGGCATGTCATGTAACCTCGACCTTTCATTCCTGTATGTGTTCTCCTGTTTGTATTGATAATTATTGGTTTATTGGGGAGCCCTAGGGTTTTCTCTTTTATCAATTATCCCAGCAGCCCTCCTATTGTTTTCAATTGTCAATGTTGTCTTCTGGGCTTCATCCAAATCTCTTGGGAACCTATTTCTCAGTTCATACCCTATTTTAGGATTGAACGCATTTAAATAAACTCTCAATGCCACAGAGTGGCAATTTTGATCCAAGAGGAATTTTATTTTGCAGTTTATTGAATCTTCGGTTGAAATCATAAATTGATTCATTCTGATTTTTCTGAATCTGCATCAATTCATGAAGAGCAGCATTAGGTGCACTTTGATTCCCATATTTCTCGAGGAATCAGTTCTAAAATATTTGGAGAGAATCAATAGAGGCTATTCTTAGGCTGTTGAACCAATCTCTGGCTTCTTTAGTAATTGACATCATGAACAACCTCATATGTAAATCTTCATAGGGTACATCCAAATCTTGAATGAAGGCATTGAAACTCCTTAAATGGTCTTCAGCAGAAATTGCACTACTTCCTGTAAACTTAGGCACCAAACCTCTCCAACTGCCATCCATAGGGTAAGGGTATAATTGAAACCCTGCTAAATCAAACAGTCTAATCATTGTTGTATACTGGTGAGGGGGAGGTTTAGGTGGATACTAATATTGGTACATCGGATTATTGAATTGTGTATGATGTTGTGGTACATAATGTTGATTATGAGGTGGCTGCATATTTGTATATTGTGTGGGAATATGAGGTGGATGATTTTGTTGTTTGTATTGATTCCCTACTTGATGGTGAGGAACCCTTGGTGGATCAGAAGGCCCTGCACCATGACTACCCTACTTATGAGGTGGTACATACTTTGGGGGGCAACCGGCTATCTGAGTAATGTCCTGAGCTTTCTGCAATTTGAATTTTCTCATTTCTTGTATCATCTGGGCTTTCTCCTATTCTTCCCTCTCCTTTTTATGAGATTCAAACCATGCTTTAACTTCTTCATAGGTTAAAGATTCGTAATTTTCTTGAGGGGATTCATGATCAATAATTTCATTCTGATTACCCTGCATTTTGAGATCATATTCTTGTTGATTTTTGATTCGTTCAGCTTCAAGTTTAGCTCTAAACTCAGCCTGTTTCTGAGGATCGTAAAAAGGATTTCTTTGATCTTCTGAGGTACAAGGCTCTGCACTTGAATTATCTCTCCATGTATCATAACGGTCATATGTTTCACAATGTGGTATTGACGCTTTGTCTTTGTTCGTCATGCACATGTCCTCATTTATCCTTTTACCCTTATCAACCCTATCCTCCTTGTGTGTCCATTACTACTACCAGTAGGGGCTCCAGTATGACCTCCCCTATATTGAGATCTTCTTCCATTCATGTTGCAATGTTTTTATCAGAGTCGCCACTCACTTTCTTAAAAGTGAGAAAATGTTTTTTTTTAATTATTCCCAGCGGAGTTTGTACAAGGTTTTTGACTCTATGATTAAGGCCTTGATTCTGAATTGATTTGTCTCTAGCAGAGTCCCCAATTTGTTAGCTCTCAAAAATGTAGGTAAGAATACCTTAAGAGGTTTCCAATCTCTTGGTATGTTTTAGGGTAACATACAAAGCCAAATGGTTTAATCTTTCTACTCTTTAGGTGTTGTTGGACCTAGGCGGGTGTACCTATATGAATTGGGAAGACCTGACTTATGATCTTATCTCTTGCAGTGATTTGTCCACGATGGCAGATGGAAGGGGACAAATAAAATTAAATTTGGTATAAATTGTATAGCAATATTCAAAACTAAATCCTAATATGCTCACTTAACAGATGTAAAAAGAATTGAATAAAACTAAATGATGAAACTGTGGAAACTAGTGCCTTATAGGGTATGCGGAGTCAAAAGGAATATAAAACAAGTGCTTCTTTCTAGTAGGTATTCAAGAAGTTCAACATATAATTTACTTTATAACTTGTATAAACATGCAGGGTTATGATTACTAAGTTCTCCTTAATAATCCAACTAACATTCTCTAATTACTATGATCAACTTAAAGAATTTAATCTTTACTTGAAAGAACCAATCAATTGACCATACAAATACAACAAATGTGCACTGAGAAACTGGATATAAACTTGTTACACCAACTTTGGAGACAACTTCAATAATGCTCTCAATGAACACAATAAACAACTGATACCAAAAATGACTGCACCATATTAAATGAAATCCATTGATAACTCCATAATTTCAAACATGCATCATAGTCTCATATTTTCATAACATTGTATTCTAATGTATCTCTTCTATCCTACTGTCTATCCTATATCTTATATCTCTATTTCGTTTCTGAAATGGATATTTATACATCGAATACATGAAAGGATGCGTCCTTTCAGAAATGTCATAAGTTTACATAACAAATAGATTAAGAGATGATTAAGCTCTGTTTAGCCACAAATGAGTTTAAGTTAGATGATCCAAATAATCCCGGTGCTCATGAGTATCTACATCTCCAACTGCGTTCCGGATTGAGATTTCCATCCTTATCATCTTTTTGTTATGCTCGCTCACCTCATCCAATGTCGTGCTTTCAGCAGTAATGACCTTCAGGATTTCATTCAGTATTGACTCACTCTCACTTTTCCATCTGGAAACTTCCTTTAGTTTTCCTCTATCATTAGAGAATGCGGTCAATGTTTTCTTAGCAGCATTTATCAATCCCTGCGCATCCCCTTGTAATTCATCATAGAAGTTTCAATGCCTATTTAAAAAATGGTTTACATTTTCAATTGCTACACTATTAGCAGCATCTCCCTGGCTCACTTCTTGAAACTTCTCCATAATTCGTTCATTCATCCTTTCATGCTCTTTCAATGCAGCAAGTGTATGAGAATACTTTCCCCAAAGCTTACTAAACCAAGATGTTAAACCATCCTGCCTCTTCTTGATTATTGCCACAAGTGCATCATATTTTCCTTGGGAATAAGCACTTGATCCCTCCCAATGATCCTTTGACTGAGAAATTTCGCCCTAAGTAAGCATCCTGGGTGTCTTCATAGTGACACCTACTAAATCCTTTAATCTGTCATTTTCTCTCGACATCCTTTCGTTATTTAGTTTGTACATCTCCCTTTCTTTTATCAAAATCTGAATTTGTGCTTTGTTCAGTTTTGCAATATTAACTCCAATTTCTACAGTAGCCACAGGATCTGCCTCTCCAACTTTCAAATTCATGACATGCCCGAATGCCTTTTTCTATGTCAATAACTACTGATTTCCTATGGGGCGGGTACAAGGCCCAAATCATCAATGATCCTTCATCAGTATTGTATTTGGATCCAGCATACACTGCTGTTACCTTTTCTTTGTCAAGCTTGTGTGTAGCATTGTTGTCCCTTAAGAAACTATCAAAGACAAGTGTAGAATTAAGATCAAGCCCAGGAAAGATCATGACACCAGCATTTTCCAACATTTTCCTCCCCTTTTCAGGGGTCATACCTGTCATCTCCTCATCCAAACATTTTCTCAATTGGTTCAACAATTGCTCTTCATTTCCTATAGTAACATCGTCAACCTTCTCCCTTATTTCTTTCCCTTTTTATTTAGACAAAAATTCTTTGAACTCTGGGGAATTTATGAACTCATCATCTGAAAAAAAATGATCTGTACTCAATATTCCTTACATCTGCATCTCCACTTTCAACACTTAGCTCTCTGGTTGGACAAACATACTGTTGAGTTCTCAATCTGGATACCTTTCCTGGTTGGCCCTGTGGCACATTATCCTTAGGTGTCTCTTCCCCATAAGACAACTGCTCTGCATCCTGCAGTCCTTGATTATATCTTTCAACGACCTTTTCAGCTTCTTCTTCTTCGAAATTCTGAATCATGTGATCAAAGGGATAAGGCACATGTTGATACCCTCCAAAATTTATCTTCATTTTAGCAGAATTGATATACTCTTCTGGATCAAAGTTCTTTCTAAGTGGTCCTCTCTTCATATTGTACTGAAGCAATTTGTTAAGGATCAAATTGTATCCTTCCTTGGCCAACACAGTGAAATCACCAAAGCACAATGTACTAGGCATAAAAGCATGCTTCCCAAAAGAGCCTAAATTCATTACACTACAATAATCCATCTGTTGGACAATCTCCAAGTATGCAATTATGTTTGGCACAGTTTTTGGTAAAATGAAAGGGGCATTCTCAAACCCATAAACCTTGATCATATTAGCTCCCTCCAAGCAATACCAATCTCCCCAATTATGATCAATTGGCCCATTGAAATCTTTTGGATGAAGAAATCTCTTTATCTCATCAGAAAATGAATAATTACAAGGGTAATTGTACAATTTATACAATGTTTTCACAAAATATTCCTCAAAATGAATGAAACTAGCATTGGCAAACCTGATATTCCAAACAGCAGTCCACAATTGAACCGGTAATGCTTCACCATCTTTACTAATTTGAGAAATTCTCATCTTTGGAGACCATACTCCCAACTCTTGTCCAAATTAGAGTACCAGATGCATCAACAATGAATAATGCATGAGATGAAGAGTAGATTATCCACCTTTTATATCCATCAGTCCTGAATCGAGCCCCTTAAAAATGTACGAGGCATAGTCAAATGGCCTAGAATTGTGGTACTGGATATCTGTTGTGATGATCATTGGCACAATTGACATATATTCTGGGGCATCCATTCCCAATACTTGGCACATTGAGAAGTGTATTTCATATAGGGTTCAAACAAGTCCACATGATAAGGGAGGCGCTCACTATCCTACAGAGGAATTGGCTTGCTACCCTGTTTAACTCTGTGAATTGGCAACCTCCAACCCTTATAAATCGTATCCATTCTCGAGAATTCCTTTTCCAAGTCTTTGTATATGATCTCCTCATTGCAAAACCCTTCAAAATTGAAAACCTCACCTATTTCCTCTTTTGAAAAATGTATTTGTGGCTTTCCAGATGGGTCAACTATAGCTTTGTGTTTCAGGTCATAATGATCAGCTAGTAATTTTACCAATTATGCATTTACGAATACGTTAGGGCACACCAGTTTTCCCACATTCAGCTTCCATGGATTACAAACTGGTTCAAAATAGTTTCTTCGATGATAATGGAAATTGAACAATTCATACCCCCTTATGGTAGTCCAGACGTCTCCTATGAATTTGCATTTATCATCCAGTTTATCAACTTCTGCCCTAAGCTACGTTGATCGTCTAGCTTTAGGCCCTGAGCCAGGTAATTGGTCAATGAGGTCCTGGTTTAATATTCGCTCATTTCCCTCATGTTTTGTCTCAGTTTTCTATTTCTTTCCTTTTGATTGACTACTTTCACCATGTTTTCTACCCTTCGATTTCCCTAAGCTGGGCGATTCCATTTCCTCAAAATGACAGTAATTAAGACCAGAGGAATTAAGGCATACAAACTTACTATATCTGCTTGAAGCTTTCAGAATGAAAGAATTCCCTAGCTCCTTGTTCGCCTTACTGATTCCTATTACCAATTCAACACAAATGCCTTCAATTGACTTCTCCCTGTTATATCCCGTCGCACCATTAATGTGTCAGCTAAAGCAAGATGAAAACTTATTTGAAACTCATATTGTCGCATCAAACATCTTGTCGGTGAGAAATTTTCAAATCTGGGGTGATATTATTTTGCAACGTTCATTAAACCTTTCACCAAGACATCCTGTGGTCTCGTCGACATTTGGAATCTCACCGATGGCTTATTGCTTCAATTTTGTATATCGCTGTGACAATTCCGAGTCGGGGAGATGTTTCATAGACTTCATTATGTCTTACCAAGATATACCCCGTGGTGACTTTCTGGTCGTTGAGACATAATCATATTTTCATTGATGAAACCACACCTTGACGTGACTTTGAAAATTCGATTAGACTCATACCGATGCCAATTTTCTCACCGAGCCTGTTTCTTCAATATATTCTACTCGGTGAGACTCTCCCCGAAGTATTTCATTGGTGTAACTTTCATATTCGATGGAACTTATGCCGATGACCTTTTCTCTCGCCGATGCATATCTCTATTGGTGTGACATTTGAGTCGGAAAGACTAAGTGACTTCCTCCCGATAGCTTTCGGATGGAAACCCTTTGCGCTTTAACGGCATGTCCCAATGCTTTTGGTAAGACAACACTTCAATAATCTTTTGTTTGGTTGATATATCACTCCAAGAGCTAGTCGGTGAGATATATATGAGTTTGTTATGACTCATTCCGATAACAATTCTATTGCCAATATGATCTTTCTGTCACTAAGACAATAAATATGTCCTACCGATAATCTGCAACAAGTATATATTAGTGAAAAAACATTGTAGGTCGGGGAGACTGTGGCCTTCTCTTGTTGATATGGATTATATGGTGAAATATTAATGGCTCGATGGATTCTATGGGACCATATGGCAAAATATGGGAAAAAATATTATGTAGAGAGGATTTTATGCACATGATGAGGACTTATTTTGGAAAGTCATGAATACAATTGACTGTAAAATTTTCAAAATTTTACAATTCTAACAGAGCGGATTAAACTCACTGTTCACCTGTAGCTTTCAGAAAGCATCAACCTGATTGTTATGAATGCACAGTTGGTTTAATAGCTTGATAGATAACTCTACTTAACTCTTTCAGTTGTATATCATTTCCTTTTTTGATGAATATGATGATACGATCTCTTATCAGCCACTTGTAATGAATAAGGGCAGCATGTCGAGCTCTACCCTTGTGGGAGCCCATTTTTCTCCACATGCTTGGTCTTCAAATAATAATCAGCATTGTGATTTTCCCTATACCTGCATAAGGAAACAAACAATGTTAGCATAAAAACAAGATATGATGATCATATTGATGTTTCTCCTTCAGTTCATGCTTTTCTACTCTTCTTGATTATTTTAGTTGCTTGATTGGTAGCAGATTGCATTGTTGTTGATGGTTCATATAGGTATCTTCATAATCGGAGCCTTTGACATCTCTCTCTTCCTCCCTATAGGTCAATGGACCTTGGAGAAGACAAAAGGTGCACCATTTCAGTGTTGACCATCAACCAATCAGGCAATGATGATTATGTTGTTACTTATGTGATTTCTTCTTTTGTGTCTTCCATAGTGTAGTGTGCTATTAATGATGCACTGTGACAGTCCCATCCACGACTTGTGTGGATATTTGATTTCATCTTATGCTTTTCATTTTGAAAAGAAAATGCATCTCAATGCAATGTTGTATTATCATTTGGATTCTTGCAATCAAATGAAGCTATGTAAATATGAATCACTTTATGAAATAATGAAAGCATTTAAAATGTTTTGTTGTTTATATGCTCAATTATGTACTTCATTCAATTGTAAAACCTTGAATAGCACTTCTAAAATTTTGTTTCCTCATTTTAATGCACAACTGTCACTTGACGGACAATGAACAAGGTGCAAACAACACTTAGGCACAATGCAGAAATAACTATAATTTCACTTTAAGATATAACAATATTCAGCCAGCTCCACCAATTGAGTTGTAGCAAAAAATTAGTAACATTTTGGTGATTTTCGCTAAATGCTTGCCTGATAAGCATAAATCAGTTGCCTTAAAACACTCCATTGGGCCCATAGTCAAATCTGCCCCTTCTTGAAACTCATAAACTCAAAAAGCAACACTCCAAACAGCAACAAAAGAAAAGAAAACTGAACTGAAAGCAAACTAACAGGCCCTGATGGCCAACGGAACATGCGCAACAACGCTTAGGGAAAGCAAAAACTACTGAAAGTAAATGTGTGGAATGCACTTATTTGCAATACTACTCTACTTTACTATGAGATAGAACTTATCTCAGAGGCAATTCTTGAGTTGGATCCCATTAACTAGGATAGACAGCACCTCACCAGTCAACTTGGAAAGTTGGAACGCATTGTGTTCCTTGCACTCCGTGATCACATAAGGCCCGTCCCAAATTGTATCGAACTTGGAATGACATCCAGGTTTTCTTTTAAATTCATTCCACTTGAAAACTAGATCTCCAACAATGATCTCACATGGTCTTTCCCTCTTATCAAAAGAATTCTTCATCTGAGCTTGATGTATCTCCAGCTGCCATAGAGCTTCTTTCCTAGTTTCTTCTTGCTCTACTAGTTGTGCAAATCTCACCTCAAGAGGTTGTTCATTCAGCAATTCCAGCTCCTTAACATAACTTAAAGTTGGAAATTCAATAGAAACAGGTAACTTAGCCTCTTTACCGTAAGTTAAAACAAAAGGGGAACAACCAGTGGCCCTTTTAGGAGTTATTCTCGCAGCCCATAGAGCTAACTTTAGCTTTTCGTTCCATGTCCTTTGATTATCTTCAATAGTCTTCTTGATTATCAAAATCAGATTCTTATTTGTAGATTCCACCTGACCATTGCCCTACAAATAATAATTGGAAGACGTGTTCAAATAAATATTATTTCTTATTGACCAGTCTGAAATCCTCAAACCAATAAAAGTCAAACCATTGTTAGAAATGATTGAGTCTGGAACACCAAATCTCGATATGAGATCTTGATAGAAATTAAGCACTGAAGTCTTGTTTGCTTCCTTTAAAGCAACAGCTTCGGTCCATTTTGTAAAATAATCTGTGGCAGTAAGTATCCACTTATGACCCACGCTTGAAGGCGGATTGATAGGCCAATAAAATCTAAGCCCCACTTGGCAAAGGGTTGTTCCACCTAGATCAGATGCAGGGGCAGTGGTGCAAGCCTCTGTTTTCTAGAAAATAAAGCACATTTCTCACATTTTCTAACCCAGGCAATAGCGTCTTTAAACAAATCTGGCTAGTATTAACCAACTCGCATCATTTTCAGAGTTGTTGTTCTTGCAGCAAAGTAACCTCCTGAAGGTCCATCATGAAACTCTGCTAAAAGCTTGTCAACTTGATCAGGCTGAATACAATGCAATAAGATACCTTGGAAATCTCTCCTATAAAGAATGCCAACAATGATTGCATAAGGAATGTCTTGTAATCTATAATACCTTCTTTTCGCTCTGTCTAAACCTTCGGGGCACTCACCAGTTTGCAAATAATGCATCATCTGCTATAACCAAGTAGCAGGCAATGTTGGAACAACACCTGCAACATCATTATTTAGCATTGTTTCTGTATTTGCAGCTTCTTTTAAGTTTCTATCCTCATTACCAACAATCTATTCACACAAACCTTTTCCTCTAATGAGCTTGGTTACTTTTATATCAACTACAAATTCCATTACATTGGTAATCCAACCGGCACACTTATCATTAATATCTTTGTTAAGCAGAAAATCCTTAACATGCAAATGAATCTTGTTGTTGGACAGCATATGCCTGAATTTCTTTAAATTTCTCACAACAGCAAAAACATGCTTCTCGACAAAAGAATATTTTACCTCATAATCATGCAATACTTGGTTGAAAAATGCAACAGGCTGCTCCAAGCCTTCATCGTTTTGTTGGCATAACATATTTGAAACTGTATCCACTCCTCCAAAGGCATACAGAATAAAGTCTTTGTCAAAATTTGGATTAATGAAAGTAGGAGCGGCTGCGAGGGCTTCCTTAATCTGCTCAAAGCTCCTCTTACCTTCCTTGGTCCAACTGAATGGCATATTCTTTTTAAGCATAGAAGTGAGAGGCTGCAACAAAGTTGCAATATTTGGTATGAACCTCCTCACAAAATTTATTCTTCCAAGAAAGCTTTGCAAGCCTTTCTTGTGAGCTGGTAATGGCAATTCAAGAATTGCGGAAACTCTTTCAGGATCTATAGAAATATGGTCATTTTTTCTCATTCTACCTTCAAATTCCCTCTTCGACCAACTGACCCGAATATGGTCATTTTTTCTCATTCTACCTTCAAATTCACTCTTCATTCCTTCATTTCATCCTCTAGTACTCTCTCCAAGCATTCTCAAGCATTTTCTTAGCATCCATCACTCTCAAACAACACTTTACACTCCATAGTAGCAACAACAACACTCCATCAACTCTGTAGAGCAAGTGTGGAACAACACCATTGCAGCAGGGGCTTGAGTCCTCTCATTTTCTCCCCCATTAGCTAGTGAGCTCTTGGTGGAGGTGGTAAGAATTTTCATTCCTCTCCTCTATGATTTGGTTGAGTAGCACATTATTGTTTTGTAGTGTTATTTTGTTCTTTACTTTCATTCTTCCTTTATCATATTTCTTTCTACAGTTGCTATCTTGGCTATCCATGGAGGTGGAAACACCAAAACGGGGATCTGATTGAGGCAGGCCCCTATATAGCCCCCCAACAATTTTCCTCTTTATTGTGTGCAGGTGGAAGTGTACTTGGAGCTAGTTGGAAAAAGGGCTCTTTTGTGAGATCATTTTTGTCACCCTCACTTTAATCTACTTGCTTGATCACATTCGTTTATATATTTCTTACTTCATGGTTCCATTTTGTTCCCTTAAAAACCATTAGCTAGGCTGTCAATCTATTTTCTGTTGGTTCACATTATCTTTTCAGTCCTCTAGTCATACAGACACCAACACACTTTAGAGATTCTAGTGCACTGGGATGTCGTCCCAGAACTGTACTTTTCTCCTCAGGAAAAGAGCTTCCTAAGACACAGTGTTGAACCCAAAAACTGGCTCGCCTAGCCTCATTTTGAGTCTCGGGTCTGCAGAGTGATTGAAGGACCTTATAGTCCTCATCATTCTCATCCCTCATCTTCAAACACCCATTTAAGTTGAGGTAAGTTAGGGCATCCTTCCAATCCTAGCTCTCTATGACCTGGGGCCTTGAACGTGGTTGGTCCCCCTCTCTTACATTTTTGGTGAATTTGAGGTGAACCATTTTGGTTCCATTTTATGATACTAAAAGCTCCTTTCCTCATATTCTAGGATTGTTGTAGGTGTGAGTGTTGTGAGGCTTTCTCCCCACAACCCAACCTACGACCCCTAGTAGGCATAGTTGGAAGGTTTTGAAGTTGTTGCGTCACTAACTCATTTGACTACAAAATTCGACGAATATTTCTGATGAAATATGTATAATTTGATGTATCGTCGAGTGCTTGTAAAATTTGATGTGTAATTTTCAATTTTTTAAAATTTTATCCCCGACATTCATTGAAATTTTGACGAACCTGGGTTTCGTCAAAAGTTAGAATAGAAGTTTCGTCGAAATTTTGACAAACATGAAAAATAAGAAAAAAATGAAATTGTGGCCAACATAAAGAAAAGTGAGTTTGTTGATTTATTACGACAGTGTTTTACTCTACTTGAGATAGTTTGTGGACAACTAAGGATGATTTTCTTGGGAAAAATCAGAAAAAAAAATTCAAGAAGATATCGCCAGGTTGAGGGTAGTCATTGTCTTTTTGCAGAATTTAGTTGTGAATTCAGATTTGTAGTTCCAGGTTTGAAAATCATATTTTAAAGCAACATCTCATCAGATTTCATTTTTAGAGGTTTAGGATTTTGAGAATTTCATGTCCATATCTTGTTGTGTGGAATCACCATAAGATCACAACTAAGGAACAGATTCTTGTGACTGTAATTATGTGATCCATAGCTCTATTGGTCATGTGGCATAGTTGTGCTATAAAAAATATAGGATGCATTCATCTGTGACCCAAGTTTAATGTGGCTATGTTGTGATAGAAATGGAGGCACTCATATAATATAGGTGTCAATCATCATTGGCTACATTCAGGCTGTCTCAAGTTTAACAAGTTACGATGTAATTATAGCATGATCCAAGAGTGACTACCTCTTGCTACAATAAAGAGCCTATAACTCTAGTTGATATGCAAAGTGGTTGTGTTATATCAATTATGCAATGCATTCAAGCACAACCCATGTTTAATGGGCTATTCTAGAGAGTGATCAAGATTTTCTAAACCTTATGAATGTTACTTAAAAGTGTATAGCTTAAACTACAAACCAAGTTTATTACATACTTGAATGCAATCTTGGGTTACCACAAACTATAATAATGTGATCTGCTAATAACCATTATGGAAAGTATTAAAGCAAGACCCATGCTATATAGGATACATTTCCCTAATCAGGTTTACATACCTTAATGATCAAAGACAAGCTTCCCACACACTCTAGGATACAATCCAAGATCATACCACAACTTTGTCAAGACAACTTAATTTTCTAACCCAAGATTTAAGGTTGTTTTTTAATACCAACATAAGCATTGGTAAGAGCATGATTAGGGTACAAACCCTAGGCCTCCGTAGAAACATAAAAAAAACTCTAGCAGATTAGTGAGGTTGCAATACCAGAAAGATTGATACTTTGTAGCTAATAACAAAATATTACAATCTAAAGATTGTAGCCAATAACAAGCACACTATGTAGCTTAGTGACATTTGTAAATGCAATCTACGGTAAGAAGAATGATAGTCACTTGAGATGTGACAGTCAAAAAGAGGCTGAGCAGTGACAAGATAATAAAGCTCAAACCTTGCATAGTAAAGTGGAAATTTTAACAGTGAGTTTCCTTACCCCCTTGCTGACCTTAAGGGTTTTTCAAATGCTTTTGGTAGTGTTAGACAAGGCAAATGCAATCAGGGAATGACTGTCCAAATGAAGTAACAGTGGTAATCATAGGTTCAATGTTTCTTCTTAGCATTAATGTATAATGGAGGTAGTGGATTGCATGTTTGAGTAGTGTTTTGAGACTCATCAAAGATGGGAGAATAGTGAATATTACCCTGTGGACTGTGAAGTAGTGTCAATAAGGTTGAAGGGTCTTAAGATCTACAATACCATGAAACAATGAGTCCCTTGTAGTAAGTACGCAGTCTATAGGGCCTAGTTTGATTTTATAAAAGGATGCTTATGAAAGGAATCTTCAAGTGACACTGAGTGAGCTATTTAAGATTGCAGCTGAGGGTGCAATACCCAGTCTTAAAGGAAGTTAGCAAAGCAGTAAATGTGCAAGAAAATCAAATCGTACACAACAAAAATTCACAATGTTATCTTGCATAATGCCTTGAGTTTGAATACAAAAATCTCATTGTATCTTGATGAAAGTGGTGACCTTAATGGTCAATCACTGGCAACCATAATTTTAAAACATGCTATTGTGCTTATGGAGGAAAAATTTTAAGCAACGCAGTGAGTGGTGTTTTCAAACAATGACAAGTATAAAGGACTTCCTTTATATGCATACTATGCAGTCTAGCTTAAGACATCATTCTTAGAAGAGATTGAAGGTGGATTATGGAACTCAAGGGTTACCATGAAAAGGATTAAAGCAAAGACTGAGATCTATTTAAAAGCTAGGGTCATGAAGACATTAAAGATGTCACATGCAAAACCCTAGTAGCTGGAGTAATGAATACAGTGCCAAAGAGGATAGTGTGCTGGGGCAGATTTAGGAGATCTCCACATTATCTAATTACAGGGAAATAGATCATTTATTTATTTTTTTAATTCAAAGAAATCATTCTAAACCTTATATAGGATATATTGATACTTCAGAAGCCTCTGAAGGAATTTGAGATTATGCAAATATATGTCAAGTAAATACCTAGATTACAAATAGTAGCAGGAATAATGTAAGATTTATTGAGCAGAGCAAGAATGAGATAAGCGGCAATGAATCCTATGCCTCCTTTCATGCACATCTCCTCACCATTCTCTGTCATTCTTTACTAAAACACTTCTCCATTTTGGCTATCTATGCTTGAAAATAACGTTTTGATGAAGGTTTTAGAGTATGTTTATTAAAATGAAAACTCCATTCTGATGGGCTAAGCATGAAAATAAGATTTTAACAAAAGTTTTAGGGTATGTTTATTAAAGTTTTAGAGTATTTTGGCGGGCTATATTCTTGTTTCCTTAAATGATTTATTCAAATGGATCATGACTAAATAAATGACTAACTATTTAGTCATTTTTATTTGTGTAACTAAATAATTTTTAATCAACGACCAAACTAGTAATTTATTTACTCATTTATAGTTGAGTTGCAAAAATTGAGTAGAATTTAGTCATTTTTAGTTGTTGTGACTAGAATTTTTAGTCACCTAGTCATTTATTTGCCAAATTCTACTAGTGTGTGCTTCCTTGTGTGATTAGGGCTCTCTCAATGTTGAGAGCCGTAGGGATAAGCTTGTCATAAGAAGTGACACATTGCACTTTAACTAAAAGGATAAATCCGTATTGACATTAGCAATGATGATTCCAACTTGTTGCTCCTTAGGAATGGGTCACTTGCTCTTACTAGCTCGCTACCTCCATCGCTGTAGGAAGTTTGTGATCAGGTTCAATATTCTAATTTTAGGAGTCTTAACGGTTGGAAATCAGTAAACTGACCCCATTGTGGGTTTCCTTTGGAATTAGTATTTTAAAGTGTTTTGGGTCATTAACTTCATACTATCTTCTCTTGTGTGGTTGCATGCCA
>VDFB02284600.1:0-28203 GCA_007258455.2 Sequoia sempervirens
AAATGCCTAAAACTATACAAGGGAAAGTTCACTATCAAAGTGCTCATGTGTTTTTGGAGTCCTCCAACAACAGTTTTCCAACAACTGTTGAACAACATCAAAGTACTCTATGGCTGTAGCAATCATGCCTTCATTCACCTTTAATTGACCTACTAAATGATGGGACCCCTCAAACCTGTCATTCCTATACAAATTTTCTGATTTGAAATCAGCACTATCATAGGATGTTGAATCATCATTAACTGGTTGAAAAACACCATCATGTGTGCCATCAATATTGCACACATCCTCATCAAATGTACTGCAGTGATGAACCTCATAGGATGGCTCACATAGAATATTAGAGGTTGTTGTTTTGACATCCTCATTGGACATTTCCTCTTCCAGAATAGATGTACGTACATCCAAGGCATCATCCTGGAACTCTGCCAAACTATCATCATGAAGTAAGGCATCCTCGTCACCTACCACTTCAGATTCAGACCCTTTTTCTTCCATTTGTTTACTTGGGCATAGGTGATTCAACCCCCAAGGCTCCTTGAAAGTAGAGCAAAGGTTTTGTTTCCTTAACTCATTTGTGCTGCACTTCTGAATTTTTTCACTGGAATCCCCATTCCATTTGCCTTGGGTTCCAACATTTTATTTCAGCCTCTCCCTTGTGTTTGGGTTTTAACAGTGTCCAACAACACCCCTTGATGTCTAGGTCCCTCATAAGTTTGAAGAGTCTTGCTAACAGTTTGAATATAGACTTCTTTGTAGTCATCTTTTACCCAATTTAGTTTTTTTTTTTTTTAATTGATACTCCGTTTGACAGCAGTTTGAGAAGATGTATAACTGGGTTAACTTCAATATTCTTTCGATGCAAATGAAGATATGACATTCAAAGAATATCAAACTATACTTCAGTAAAAGAAACACTTCATACTGAGCATCAAAGAGAACAATCTCTATTGTGAATTTGCTTGGTTAATTTCAATTTTGCATACTAGACATTTTGTCAAACACTTTGCAAACGAATTATACGGAGTTGTTTCTAAGGTTGTGTGGTTTGTAGTTCATTATTAATAAACTCGGAAATAGGTGACATCACATTTACAATGCTTCAAAATAAGACTAAGTCATTACATATCATCTCTCCATAGAACCTCAGAGATTACAAACTGCTTTGATAGTTATATAGGATCATTCAAACTTGGACATGAAGTTTGCACACCAAACGGTTTGCCCCTGGTAACATCAACTCCACATTTGGCCAGACTTTGCTATAATGAACTTAAGAGTTACCAATTCCTTGTCTCAGGCATCACAAATTGCTACAGATCCTCACAACTCCCCTTTATTCTTTCAAAGTGACTCTTTGAATTGTGCATCAATTATATAAGGGTTGTGCTACCATGTACCCTAACGTGTGGCCTAGGCTAGGTCATGACTAAACCAAAGGAGTCGATGTTGTTTTTTGACTCCACGACCTTTATTCTTTCTGTTGAGTGGCTCATAAATAAAGGAGCACCATATATATATGTGTGTGTGTGTGTGTGTATGTCTATATGTATATACATATACATATATATATACACATATATATGTATATGCATATACATATATATATATCCCTCATTGAAGAACAAATGGTGATCAAGATTATCTTAAAATAATCAAGTGGTGGCAGTTTGTTTTATTCTCAAACTTGTTTGACTTCCCACATCACTCCTAAACTGGCCGCTATAGATACTTTTGTCTTATGTATCTTGTTTGGCAGCAACAGGGGTAATGAAACCTGGCGAACTCCCTTTGACCAGCGATGGTCACCTAATATTCACGTCCTTTTTATCTCCTTCAAGAAGACCCGATTATTTTAGACCATGATTTCTTTAAGGCATCAGACCTTGTTTGTCCTTTTCTACATTTGTTTTTATATGCCTTTTAATTGCTTCACCTTGTTTGATTATGAATATATATTATTGCACTTGCCAATAATTCTTCAAGAATGCTAGTGCGGGTTTATGAGTGGAGATGCGATGAAGGTTTGAAGTGCCCCGCCCTTATATTATGTGCAGCTTCAGCCACAGGAAGCTCACGTCAATAGATGTATATCAAATTCCTCCCAATAATGGATCGAATACCTTCAGGAAGAGTGGATTGCTTCATTCACATTCCCAATAAATATACTATTGTCTTCCCAGTATGGTCGGTTCTTATTTTGAACACAGGATAAGAATCACTGAATACTATTTCTGCTATAATCATTCGATATATATAGGAAAGGATTTGCCATATAAAATATCACCTGAGTGCATTATTGAAACCCCATATAATAATCTGCAAATCCCTTTCTTCCGGAAATTACTATAAACCCTGATATTCTGAATAAAGAAAGGAAAAAAAAAATTGAAAACCAACACAGGATGGCAGGAAAACCGCTCTGATACCACTGGGTATATCCCAACCTGATATGAGATATTTACTAACTAATTTCTGTTGTTTCTGTTTGTTTTGGGTTTTGTAAATTTTGAAAGTGTTTACCAGGAAATGCATAAAATTGCAAAGCAAATGCAAATAGATAAATGTTGAAAGTCAAAATATCAAATGATCAACTCTGATTAATTATTGCTTTGAATTTACAATAAGATTGATCATACCCAGATAACAACTTCTGATCTTGAAACTTTGTAAACCCTTATTTTGAATCTCTCTTGTAAATCAATGAAGCACAAATATGACTCCTGAATGTAGCCACTTGAAGAGCAAACCTTGGGTGGTATTTCACACCTATAGAATGCTTAATCTGAGAGAGCTACATTCTCCAAGATTGATTTGCAGCAGCAATAAACCCTAGTTTCTCCACACAAAAACTTGAGTTTTTCACAAGTATCAATCCATGAATGAATGAGAAATGCTTTTTGATTGCTTTTTATATCATCTCCAAAAAAAGCACAATTTCCAAGGCACTTCAATCCATTTAATATATTAAATGATATTTTCTATGGTTGCCATGATTTAATTCACTAAGGGGGCGCCCATCTCAAAGATGTTAATAACTTGACTTTATGTTATTAAATAACTTTATATTATAAAGGCAATAAGTCATTAACGATAATCACCTTTTTATAATTTAATTATTATTAAAGTAAGCACTTTAATAATAATTAATATACCATAACTCCATAAATATTCATCGCCAATTAATTATGCCAACACCATAGGCCAACCCACTACTCATACTATTCATTTGGATGCCTTACTATAAATAGTAAGGTTGGCCCCCAACATCACACTGACTTACTAAAAATAGTAAGTGTATATAAACGGAGCCAGAAACCCAAGAAGAAGATCCCCTTTGAATATGCCAAGGAACTGGAGAAGAAGCACTATCAAATGCCATCTGAGAACCAATTAACCCCCCCACAAGGCCGTCTAATCACCATAATTAGCCTATGAGGACCTGATAATAGGCTAATCCTCAAAACTCTGACGCTGACTAAAAAGGGGACATTACACCACATCAATCAACCAGCTGCGCAGAATAGCAACCAAAATGATGTGGAGCATCCTTCAAAAGAAAAAAGCAAGGGAGCAGGAATCCTCTTTAAACGCCATCTAGCCCTACAAACCAACTCAAACTCCACCTCTAAAGGAGAGAGGTCCCCTCTATAGGAGAGGATGATATGGACACCCTTTCCTCTAAAGCCATAAATCTCCAACAACCTCACACTCCACGTCAATAAAAGCATATTCCACCTCAATAGGAACATCAAAAGAGGGTGCCAGAAGAGAGAACTTCCCACAACCTCCACTACTATCAACTCCACCTCCATAGGAGAGGACTCCACCGTTGTAGGAGCAATCTTCACCTCCATAGAAGACTTAACTATGAAAACCAAAAGAAAGCCATTGCTCTAGAAGAAAGGGCACACATCGAATTCTTAAGCTACAAAGGCAAATGGAACATTAAGAGAGACATAAAAACCATCCCTGCAAACAGAAGATCCTTGACCACCTTCAAAAAGGAGCTCAGAGAACTCACAAATTCCAAAAATAAAACAAACCCCAACAACAATAAAAGCTTCAATAACCACAAGGGGTTCAAAGGCATAATCAACACAACAAAAGAACAGAGGCCAGCGAGGAAACCAACCACATCTGGGCAAAGACCCACAACAGCAATAGGGAGGGTAAACCACCACTCCACCTTGGTCACAGTAGAAAAAACATGAAGCTCAACCCTCTTGACACCCAGAATGCAGAGCTGCAAAGAATCTACACCAAACGAAGGAGGAGACAACCCCACCCAAACTCTGAAACAAAACCCCCGAGAAAAAAGAGACAACACAAATAACAAACGGCGGAGGAAAACCAAAGGCTACAAACAACCACCAAGCCAAGGCTGGCCCGAAGCAACAACACCACGCAACAGGGGACCACAGGCACCCACGCACGACAACATCACCCAAGGAAAGCCAACGCAGGAAGAGAGAAGGGAGCAGGCAAAATCATTAAGCTCAACCATAGACCCGACATGACAATTAGGGTCAAAAGACAGCCAAAAACTCACCACAAACCTCCCCGCCATAGGCAAACTAAATCGCACATTGAGAGACAAAGAAAGCCTCGAGTAAACACAGCACCAGAGCCACAGTAGCAGCCGATGACCCCACAAAAACTGAGAGCAAGAGGCACCACCGATCCCCAGGAAAGCAGAAACACACAACAAATGACAAAGGGGGAAACACAGGAAAAGAATCCTACCGTAGTCAAGCCTCCAAAGTAACTGCCTAAAAGAAAAGCAATGGTCAGCAGAGGAAAAAGAACACTCACATGAACCAAGCAACCCATCTGCATCATCCTCGTCCTCAGACTCGGCCTCGACCCCAAACATGCCCTCACCTGAATTTAAAATCACCACACTCCCGCTCATCGCTGCTCTTTAGGATGTGTAAGTATACTATAGTTGTTGTCACTATTGTCATGATTAATTTAATTGTTATTTTACTACTGTCATGATATATTGCTGCTATTATAATGCAGTCATGCTAAACTGTTGTCGTAATGCTATCATGATATAATTAACTGTCTTTTCCTTTATGTTATGAACGATTCTTTTTTAAAATATTATAAAAAATTGCTTCACTATAGGGGACGCCTGGCTGTCCCTACTGTTAAAAGGCACAGGACAACTGAGAGGGGGGTGAATCAGTTGTCACAAAAATTCAAACTTAAAATTTCAACACTTATCAATTCCACAACCACATTGTTTTGTTATTAAGTATGTACATGAAATACAAATAACAGAAAGCAAAATCAACACAAGGATCACCAAATTTTACGGTGAGGATTAACTCACAATATAAAGAGATAACAAAACCAATTACAAAGGCTCACTACCCAGAAGAGGACTCATTGTCCAGATACAAAGGCTCACTGCCTACAAAAAGGACTCACTGTCCAACTAAGAGGCTCACTGCCTACTAATACAAAAGAGAACAAAAGATCAACCACAACAATTAACACACATCCATAGCCTTGGTCAAAAGATTGCAGAAACCTTTAGCTCACTGCCTTCAGGAATCTAACACAATGAAGTACTGCTGCCCCAACTTACTTTCGCACACTTCTACTCTTTTAATTTGTGGCTTACTTTGTCACTTTGCATCATCATCCAATTCTTCGCAATTCAACTTGCATTTATACCATCTTCAACCTTAGAAACTTTCTCCAAAGTCGGCCACACACGCCTCATTTCATAAATTCAAATCAGGTCGGCAACTCAACATTCTCGCGGTGGAAAGGAATGAGAGTGGACCAATAAAAATACTTAACCAAGACCCAAAATAATGTCTCGGATCAACCACACACTTCCTTAATTAAATTTAATTTTTCAAATGAAGTGTAAACACCAGGTCGGCCAAGCCTAATGAAAACACAAATGAATATTGATGTACACGCTTCCCAACAAGAAGATAGCACGTGGACAACGCAAAACGCTTCATTATGCCCGAGAACACATCTTAGATTCCTTCAAATACATCCGCACCAAGTGCAACAATCTTCGAACACCGAACTCCTTCCATCAGTCCATCCGAACTTTGCAAACACATACAGCAACTCTGAAACTAGAGTTTCGGAACACCAAACCACATGCATATTTGCCAGAACCAAGAGAACACCATTATAAGACACATTCCAGATCCGCAAGATCTGAGATAGAACAGCGGTTGACTGCGGAGCATAAACATTTCTCCCAGTCACAAAAAGCTAACTCTGCCAGAACGGTTCACACACCGGTGAATGTAACTTTCACATCCCATCAAACCAGAAGCTACAACTTAGGAGATATCACCACTAGATCACCATTAGCAAACCTTCAGATCCGCACAAGCATAGGATCAACACAGGAGAAACGCGAAGCACATACCGAAGCACATTCTGAACACATTCATAACTTTGACTTCTCGCTTTATTAATTTTCTCAAAAGCACTTGGAAACTCATCAATTCAACACATTTGCAACATCATAAGGATAGCTCCATGTACTCACAACATCTCAATAGCATCTCAACTATACATGTACAATCTGCAATATACTGAACTGTGTTGACATCAATGACAACACCACCAAACTTGCCCATACTTGCAACACCTACCCCCTGGGATAGTCAACAAACATCCAAGACATCCCCAACCGCCTCGAGAATAGGCAAGCATCCACTAACCATGGGGTGTGGGGGGCAGCCAAGGGACGCCCCCAAAAGACCTAAGGAAATGGGGACACGTCCTCATGTAACACAATTTATAACCAATTTGAGATAATTTCTAATGGGTTTCGTCTGGTCAAGTTTGCACAAGTGTTGCTCCCTTTCATTCTTCATATCCTTGTCAATTGCTAGAAGTTGCAAAACCCAAAAGTATTCTAAGTCTAAATATGTTTTGGTCAATTTCACATGTTTCTATGGAGTTTTGGAGTTTCCCCTTCCAACATGCCTTTCCTCCAACCTACACCTTTTCTTTTTTCCTTGTCAAGATATCAAACTTTCCCATCCTAGCATACCTTTCCCTTGAACCCCGCATTTTCCTTTGATTTTGTTAGAGTTTTGGACTTTCTTTTACCAGCATGCTTTTCCTTAGACCCCTACACTCCAATGCTTTAAACTAAGTTACCTTTTCAAGCCACAGTTTCAATCGTCTTCTTATCCACATCCACTGAGGCATTGATTCCTTGATATCCCTAATCCTCGACTCTCAATATTTTCCTAGTATAAATTCTTTGGAGTCGAAGATGCAGGAATATCTCTAATGTGGTACTTCTAGCATGAGTTATAATCTATTATCAACTATTGATCCTCGATATTTCCCATTATGTTATTTTATCGAGTTGACAAGTTCGGACCTATCTTTACTTGCATGCCTTGTGGGATGAATTCCTTAATATCCCCTATTGGAGATTTGATCAGAGACAAAAAATTACACACAATAATAATATTATTTTATTTCAATATCATATGTCATTCAATACAATACAAACTTATATAGGAATTTTATCTCCTACATTGAACCACTCCCTAATAATATGAGTTGTTCTAACAACTCACATACCTATAATCTCTTGTACAACTAATAATATATTATCCTATAATATTCTAGCAAACCAAACTAACAATAATATTAAGTTGTTTGTCAACAACTTTATAGCTAACCTAAATGCTTATGTAAACACTAATTCCCAACACCCCCCCTTAGTGTGAACATGGAGTTTAAGTACATCACATGAGCTGGAAATAGAATCATATGCCTACGCATATTTTTAGGTCTGCATGCTGCTATTTGGATCTTATTGCACATGATCACCTACATACGAGAACTTATCCCGCTTTCACTTCCGGTGAACTCATCACCGGCCAACCACACTTCCAAAAGTCCGACAGTCAGAGGATTAGTATAGTTAGTTTGCTCCCCTATACAACTGTTTACAACATCAATGATGTCTCTATTCTCCTCCTTTCATATTTAATAGGGAAATGTTTACAATGTTCTCAATTGTAGCCACTGTTGTTGATCGCTGCCACTCGATCTCTAACAGCATAAGAAACTGCCATTGCCCCCTGGAAGTTACCCTTGACTTTAGCTGATTTGGTGCAAGTAGTTTTGTCACCAAAACAATTATGCAAACCCGTCACTAGTGACTAACAAGAGGTTGTTGAATATCCTCCAACCTCCTGCGCCTCCATCCTCCAATGGGTTTGCTACTTATTTAGCAAGTTTGACATTGAGACTCGGCTTTAGGATGCCCCCCCTCAAGATGGATGTCGCATACAAGCGATTGTGCATCCAATTACAATTGAGACAATTTGACATGATAACTAATAACTCACGTCAATAGACCCTAAACAAAATGGATAAGTGACTTTGACATACAACATACAATATTAACCTTTTAATAAACTAACAATAACTAGACAATAAAATGTACTAAAAGCTTAGCTTTAACCTAAAAAAACTATACATTCAAACTACAAATAATACCCACACATGTACTAGAAACAATATCCTAGTGATATGATGGTTGTTGTAGTGGTGTACTAATGAATCAAGTGGAAAGGATTAGATGAGTAGTTTCTTGCAAAGATTGCATCACATGTGCCTCGAATGAACGAGTGCACAAACATGGCAACCTATGACCTATAAAGAGTGTCTCCACCACTGCCGGACTTCTCTTTAGAACCTACCTCTACAATAGATCCTTGAAATAAAACCTAGATACTTCTTGCTCACTTATTGAAGTAAATCCAACCGTCCTTCCAAATTGATGTATTGATATTTTGCTAGACAAAATTAATGGAGAATAGGTCATTCTGTGCAGCTGGAATCTCCAAACTATTGATCATTCGATTGAGATAAAGTGCAAGGGGGCTATGCAAGATGGGTAGAACAAGAGTTGCGATGATTATAAGAAGATTCATGATGATCATGCCATGACACACGGACAAGATCTCAAGAATTGAAATCTTCGGACACAAATTAGGTCATGAATCAACTACAAATGCACTAGTAACTTTTGCAGGAGAATCAAATAGATTATACAAGTACTACAAACATTTGTGTCATCATTTGGAGGTCATATAGAAAGTATGCCTGATCAAAGTACCCCACAAAGTCTAGAATAAGAAACCACCACCTATATCTCTTGGTCACAACAGAGAGAATTTGCCAAGAAGCTCTCGCAATGAAACCCAAACTCGCAACAAACATAAATTCTGACTTCCTCTTTTAAAAAAGACCAGCAAAGAAAGATAGCATTCTTAATGGACGCTTCATCACAATGGATTTCACTGTGATACAACTTCTTCTAAGCAGCTTGATCACCAAGTAAATCACCATATATCACCTTGAATCATCAAAACAAGAAGCACAAGCAATACTCAATCACTAGAGATGAATGCCTCCACACCAGATTTTCTCTCAAGAAACATATCTCAAAAGTAAAAGAACAACTGGAAAGAATTCAGTATTTGTATAAATGAAGACATAATCAGAAGAGAAAGAAGCAAAAATTAGAGCTAGGAGACAAAGTTTGGCTTTCCTTGGGTAAGGAAAGACGATGGGGACAAGCTAAGAAAATCAAGCCACTATGATATAAGCCTTACAATATTTTGGAGGCAACAAATGAAAATGCATTCAAACTTGATCTACTTCCCTTCATGAAGATGCACTCAATTGTAAATTGTGGGTACTTGCAGCTTTATAAGCCCTCTATGCTAGATGAAGAAAAAGAATAGATGCCATCCTCTTTGAAAGAAATGGGTGTGGAAGGAAGAGTCATATTAACAATGGATGTAGTGTTATAGAAGAAAACAAAGGAAACTAGAAATAGAGTCCAAGAATCACGGAAAATAGGACTCAATGATCAAAAGGTTAGCTAAGCCAAATGATATTCCAAGGAATCAATGGGAGAACTCTTCTCCACTTCGTGTCTCATTAAACTTTTGTGGGACCAAAAGCTTCCTAAGAAGGGAGGTGAGATCCACAAGGATCAAAAAATTAAAACTTTAACAGGAAGACAGATTTCAGAAACAAACATTGTAAGTAACAAGTTAGCTAAAAAAAAGATATAAAAAAAAGGGTCAATTCTGCAGATTGAGTCAAATCCACACTTGCAGAGATCAATGCCATGCAAAATAGAATCACAACAAGGGGGAATGATCCCGCCATTGCACAAATAAACCTTGACCATTGAAAACAATGAATGAACAGATGTTCTTTGCATTTCCAGCTTCTAGGAGATTTCTCCTTGGGCCCAGGGAAAAGCTCTAGCATCACTAGCAAGCATAAATAAAGGTGTTTGGGATGAGAGAATTGAGTTGAGTATTTTATTCAAGAGAAGTAATAACAAATTTGATTGTTCATTAGTTGTAGGAGATAGAAAAGAGATTAGAGAGCAAACATTGTTACACCCACTTATTGTACTATTCCTTCGATATTAATTCCATTGGGTAGTTGGGCATTTGCCACTACCAAAAGTTAGTTTTCCCCTCAGATCATTTCCAAGGTAAATTCTTGGAGTTGTGTGAGTATTTATATTTCTGTTTTGCAAGCTTATTTTGCTTATTTTACTCACAATATTTATACCTCTTGAATAACTCCATTTGTTTAAGCAAGTAGCAAGGTAGAAAATAATTTGTGATTCTTGAAATCTTTAAGTTAAGAGGTTTTACAGATCAATGGGTGGCACAATGTTTGCAAGTTTTGGATGGGAGGTATGTTTTTGCCTCCTATATTGGGAGGAATATTGGAGGTCATATGTCTAAAAGCCAAAAGGACAAGATTCATTGGATATCATTTGTCTGAGTAGGATTGGCTTCAATATTATGTTGGTCATGCCTACAAAGAGAACTTGAATGATTATTATGCTGAAAGTTGTGTAAAGAACCAGATTCATCTAAGTTGCTGGTTTTGGTATGTGTGCGGGTATGAGTACAAGATACCCAATACGGCAAAAACAAAATTCCTTAGGTGTAGGTATGGGATATATATATATATAATTAAAAGATTTAAAATCATATAAGATAAAACAAGATACTCGTAATTTATTAATTGCCAAAAAAATATATTTAAATACCTCATAATTTGAAAAAATGAAAATACTCATAAATTCATAATTCAGTGATTTAAATGGTAATTACAATCAATATTTAATAATCTTCATATTGCTCTTCATCAAAAGCATCAAAGTCAACATTGGGTTCAATTTCACCCAAACCACAACGAGCTACAATGCCACTTTCACTAGTCATGCATTGTTGAAGGTGCCTCATCTAAATATATTTTTTGGCACGTTGTGCAGCAATAATGTCTAAGTCAACACACTTAAGAGTTAGTTCCCAATTCCTCATCACCCCCTCATTGTAACCAAGTTTCTTATGTGACAAGAGATCCTAATAACTAGAGGGGCTCTAGGAGTGGAGACCCTGACAGGGTTGAGGGGCAACACCCCCAACGGGGTCGAGGGGCCATGCCTTGGGCGCATTCCTTGTCACAATACAAGGTGGGGTTGAGGGGTGAAGCCTTCGCCACCAAGCCCAGATTAAGGCCTTTGTAACCACACGAACCTTCATAACGCACGCCATTTTCACAATTTTATCACTAAATAGGCCAAATTACTTATGCAAGTGCTTTTTTGTTTATAAATGTGTTTTAAAAAACTAACTTTTTCTGTTATTCTTTAGGTAGCCCTTGGGTTTGCCTAGGTTCGGCCTAGATTTGACCCAAGGTCTTCTTAAGAACTCGGGGTGCTTGGAGGGACCCTAGGCAAACCCAGTGGGGAACCAACCTAGGACTCGAACTCAAACTGTACCCATACAAATACAAAGGTGGTGGGGGGCGGGGCTTAGAGGAACCTAATAACAAACAGATTCATTAATGGCTCATGATCACTAGTTTAAATCACGATTGAGCATGGGCCTACGAACAATTGATAAGATCATCAATTGCTGAACAAGGGATGATTGCAAGGTTGCAAGGCCCAAGGCTCTTTTTGGGGATGTATGGCATATCTTGGCAATGACATATTGGAGCTTATTTAAGTTAACTAGTATAGATCCATTGACTGTGCAAATTGTGGGAAATATTGAAAAATAGTTGTTAGCACTTGGTGATCAACATGCTTCATATCACAACTGGACATTACATTTTTCCTATCATCGTGTAATAACCCATTCGTTTACCAAAGAAATCACATAAGTGGATGGCCCCACTGAACGTGAAGAACAATATCGCTTTTCAAAAGATAGACAATCAATTCGATCATGCTTGAATTATTAAAGGCAGTCGATCAGATGCATTAATTAATTAGTTAATGGTAATTTTGGCTAGGGGAGATAACTAAAGAGAACAGCCATGTTATTATGGGCAGCGATTAGATGAGCAATAATTATTAGCATTTACAAGGCAGCGTTTAGGAGGATTAAGAAGGCAGCGAACTTACTAAAGAGGTGAGCGATTAATATTTCAACAAGCAGTAGTTAATAAAGAGGACATCTCTATTCAAAGAGATGTGCCCCTTCTTGTTAAGGCATAAAGATATAAAAGATATAATAAGAAGTGAAGAGGAGGAGATCATCGAACATTGCAGAATTATATATTTAACACAGCAGATCAAGTGCTCTCTAAGAGCCCACGATCAGATTATTGGATGGAGGCATAATCAATTAGATAATAATCATACACAGCAGCCACTACAAATCGCATGGATATAAGATCTTAATCAGAGACAGCGATCCAATAAAGAAGTGAAGAGGAGGAGATCATCGAACATTGCAGAATTATATATTTAACACAGCAGATCAAGTGCTCTCTAAGAGCCCACGATCAGATTATTGGATGGAGGCATAATCAATTAGATAATAATCATACACAGCAGCCACTACAAATCGCATGGATATAAGATCTTAATCAGAGACAGCGATCCAATAAAGACAACAGTTTATTACACCAATCAATCGCATGTATTTGAAGCACTAGAACAGAAACAGCGAATTACTTATTAATTCAAACTTAATTTCCAGATTCATATTAAGAACCAGGCATCATTATTATCGTCATATTATATATTCCTATTAATATATAAATAGCCAATAAAGAAACTAGTGTTATTCATTTTTATCATCTCTTAAAGATTATTGGTGCTTGGCCTATTTTGATATCTTATCTATAAATTGAAGGCAAAATTTAAGACAAATCTATAAGGGACATTACAATTGGTATCAGAGCTGTAAAACCTGCCAGCCTATGAAGGTGTATGAGTGAAAGGGAGAAAAGATACTATAATAGGGAAATAAGAAGACAGTGGGAACCTGCCCGAGCTCCAAAAGGAAGAGCAACCTCCAATATCTTGGGCATCCACAAAGATTTATCATTAAATAAAAGCCCTAACAGCTTTGAATTTTGGAGTAGTGAACAAGGAGGAAGCAACATGGGAGATAGAGACTTCACTGACCATATGGATCAATTCATGGAAGAACAAAGAATTACTCAACAACGGATGGCACGATTATTGGACACATTGTCTCAAATCATGATAAATACAAACAACAATAACAACCAAGTTGGCAAATAGTGGTGGCAATGAAGACAATTCAATCAACAATAGAACTCTAAATCATTGTGCTCCTACAACCAGTTCTAAACCCATGATACCTATTTTCCCTCCTAGAGTGCAAGAGCAAGAAGGCAATGAACCTACATTGGTAGAGTTGCAAGATCAGTTCCACCAAGATTGGATAGATGGATGATTGCAAACACATATATCCCTAAACGACTACATGGACCTAAGAATGAAGCATTTACCCAACAGGGGTAATAGAAACCTATGATGACCTCTACCCAGAAATATAACATTAACTTCAATTCCCTCGCTGATCCCAAATTGCCTTACTGGTTTTACAGATTTGATTTGTATTTGTTTGATGTATTGGTTTGATATAATTTATTAGAAACTTACATAAAATGATTGAATCAAGACAATACATTGCAGACCATTACAGACATCGAGACAAAAATACAATCATGCAGGAAATGATTTTAAACTCTATCAAATATTTAATACTGTAATAGTATAAACATACCCGGATCCATAGCTATTCCACCAACATAAAGTGATGCCAGCGTTAATAAATATTGGCAATATTACAAGAGCCCAATTTTGGGATGTGAGAAGCCTCAGTGCCAAGGAATGTTCGTCTCCATCAGCCAGCAACATCAGTATTCTCGTTTGGGATTAATCCATAGGAAAGTGTTGTTGTATTCAGAACGCTAGCATTTACATTGTCAGTGTTATGAGTAATCCCAATATCAGAATTCATGAACAACCCAACACTACTAATATTTTGACCACCAATAGTTGCTTCCACTATGAACGATTCCCATCACAGGTCGTCGTTATATTGTCTGGCATATATCCACAAGTTCAAGTTTTGGATGTTGTAATATTTATGGATACCGCACCCTTAACAGAGAGGGCACACTATTATTTGACTTTTGTTCCTATGTCTGGAACGCCAATACTTTTGGATGATCGTACCAATGTTAGATAATCCACAATTCGCATATCAAAACATTGGATCACTATATAGTTGATCCGCCATGGTGAGCCATTATAAGGTTATTCAAACTAGCCACACCAAGGTTTCCGTCCAAGCATGACTTTCAATCTCTAAGAGTTTTCATTCTCAGACTCTTCAATGTCAACCCATACAATATTCAATTTCCGTGATGATGATTTTTTCCGCCCAAAATCCATTATATCTTTGCCACCTTTCAATTGATTCAACTGAATTATTTGAATTTCTATTAAAGACTTTATAACGAATATAATATTTATTAATGACTTTATAAAGTCATAATATAATTAATTAATTAAATAATTAAAAAGTCTTAAAAAGGCAAATAAAGACCGTTTAAATATTTAATTAATTAATCTGATTTCGTCCTGGTCTATTAAAAAGTTGGGGACATCACAGTCCTCCCTTCCCTACATTGCTTGCCCTCAAGCAATTGCAAGCCTGAATGCTGCAATATCTGTTCACCTTCCCATGTGGCGTCCTCAATAGGTGAATCCTTCCATCTAATCAAATATTCTTTAATTGTCCCGTTTCACAACCTACGTTCTCTCACATCTAGAATAGATTTAGGCACCAAAATTAATTTTCTTTCCTCATCCAATGGAGGAAGCTTAGGCGATGGTGTAGTGTGCTATCCTACTGCCTTTTTAAGGCACGAGACATGAAATACATTATGAATTTTGCTACCTAAAGGCAACTCCAATTCATACGCCACTTTCCCTACCCACCTTTTGATCTGATATGGCCCATAAAACCAAGGTTTTAGCTTTTTTGCACCACTCAGTTTCAACGTAGATTGCCTGTATGGCTGAAGCCGCAAAAACACCATATCACCAACCTCAAAAACCCTCTAAATCTTGTGTTTATCTGCATAAAGTTTTTGTTGATTCTGGGCTCAATGTAAATTTTCCTTGATCGCCCTAAGGATATCTTGACTATCTTGCACTAACTCCTTTACTTTGGGTACTCTGCTATCATCAAAAGCCAAATCGACGAAAGACATAACATCATATCCACTATCCATATAAATCTCTGAAGGGTGTCATACCTATTGACATATGGTATGTAGTGTTGTAACAATGTTCACCCAAATGTAGCCATCAGACCCACGCCTTTTGTTGTCCTGACACATAATTATGTGGATATCCCTCTACCCACTTGTTGACGATCTTAGTCTGCCCATTGGATTGAGGATGGTAGCTCATACTAGGAGATAGTTTAGTTCTTGCCAATCTAAACAACTCCTGCCAAAATATGTTAAGGAACCTGTTGTCTCAATCACTCACAATATTCCTTGAAAGCCCATGTAATCAAAATATCTCTCTAAAAAATAATTTTGCTATCTGTGGCACCTTAGACTCAGTTGAAATAGCAAAGAAATGTGCATATTTCATCAACCTATTAATTACAACAAAGATGCAATCTCTATTCGAAACACATGTTAGACCTGTGATGAAATCTATTGTTATGCTCTCCCATTTTTATTAGGAATGGGTAAGGGCTGCAATAATCCTGCTAGTAATGTATGCTCAAACTTGTTCTACTGACAAGTCATACACTCCCTAACATACTGCAAAACATCACTCTTTTGAGACCCTTCCATGAGAATCTCTCACGAATCTATCTATATGTTTTGAAGAATCCTAGATGTACTGCTACAGGGGTGTCATGTATAGCCCGCATTATTTTACTCTCCATTTTAGATTCAAGTACGAAAAATATCATGTTCTTGTAATAAATCATATCATCAATCACTTGATATATGTCATCCTGCAATTTCCCATCAATGAGGTTGCACACAAAAGTATTCTTGGAATACTCAACCAGCAATTGAGATTTCCAATCAGCTGAAATTTCAAATAAAGAGCAGAGTGTTGGTCTCCTAGATAAAGCATTAGCTACCACATTCTTTTACCCTTTACATACTCAATAATAAAAATCGTAAGCCTGAATTTTGCTTACCCACTTCTCCTGACGCTCATTCAAATCCTTCTGCTCAAGGAAATATCTCAAACTATTATGGTATGTTTTAACCATGAATTTCTCACCGACAAGGCATTGCTTGAACTTTGCCAAGGCGTGCATGATGGCAAGCATTTCCTTGTCATAAATGGAGTATAGCCGCTTTACATCTCTCAACTTCTAACTCTCGTAAGCTATGGATGCATGTTTTGCATGAGCTCTGCACCTATCCCTTCGCCTAATGCATCACACTCCAATACAAACAGTTGAGAGAAGTCTGGAAGAGCCAATATGAGACAAGAACTCATCACCTGCTTAAGCTTATCAAATGTATCCTAAGCCTTATCTGACCATCTGAAAGCTCCCTTTTTGTGAGGTTTGTAAGGGATGCAGCTAACTGAGAAAACCCCTTGACAAACCTTCTATAATAACTGCATAATCCAAGGAAACCCGCAAATCAGAAATGTTCCTCGGTGGTGTGCAATCCAGAATTGCCTGTATTTTTTCCCGATGAACCTTCACACCTCCAGCACCAATTACATGCCCCAAATACAATATCTTTGTCATTCCAAATTCACATTTGGATGCTTTTGCAAACAATGATTGAGTCTCCATAATGCTCAACATCTCGTCGATATGCCTAAGCTGCTCCTCCTAAGTCTAACTATATATTAGAATATCATCAAAAAATACCAATACTAATTTACGCAACTGCTTCCTAAATATATGATTCATACATGACTAAAAAGTCTCAGGTGCATTTGTAAGACCAAAGGGCATTACCAAAAATTCGTGGTGTCTACAGTGGAATCTGAATGTGGTTTTGTGAACATCATCATCATGAACCCTAATCTAGCGGTATCCCATACGTAAATCAATTTTAGAGAAGTAAATAGCCCCATGCAGTTCATCCAACAACTCATCTATTCTCAGTACGAGATACCTATTCTTAATTGTTTTTTATTCAGCACTCAGTAATCGATACACATTCTCATCGTGCCATCCTTTTTTCTTTACAAGCACCACGAATGAAGCAAATGGACTAGAACTGGGCCTGATGTGCCCCATATCTAACAACTCCTTAATTGTTTTCTCTATCTCATCTTTAAAGCACTTTGGATTTGTATGGAGTGGTAATCACAGGCTTGGCACCCTCCTCCAATTCTATCACATGCTCAAATCCACGATCCAGAGGTCTACCAGGAGGAATATCTCCAAACACCATGCTACGCTTATCTAATATGGTCTGCACATCCACTGGAAAATTTTTATCTTTCTCGGTAGAAGATTTAGAAGGCACAAAACATTGAGCTACCCACGTGACCTCTCCATGTCTAAGCAAAGCCTCCATACGCTTAGTTGAAACTATCTTAGGAGCACCATCTGATAATGCCTTCAACACAATATTCTTACCACCTGATGTAAACTCTAGCTCCATCTTCTAAAACTCCTGACTATATTTGCCAACAGAGTTTAGCCATTGAACTCCCAAAATTATATCAATGTCTCCAACCTAACCACATAAAAATCATCTGCAACTGTATAATCCCCCATCTGGATGCTCAATTGCGGAACTTTTGTAGTGCATCCCATCTTGAAACCATCTGGTACTGTGATACTGAAACCAGAAAAGTCCTCCACTTGTAATCTCCTCTTGGCTACATAGCCCTCATCAATAAAATTGTGCGTGGCCCCACTATCGATCAAGCAAGTCACATGTTGCTCGTTAATAACTCCCCTTACTCGAAAAGGATGATATTTAGGCACATCCGATAAGGTAGCAATAGCACCATGAGTCTCATCTCCTGTGGAATCATTATGCTCTACCTGCTACTCATGTTCACTTTCTAAATTAGTATCAACTATCTCCTCAACATTAGAAGTAACCTCTATGTAATTCGCCTTGCCTTTCCCAAGGCAACGATGACCAGGCTCCCACGGCTCCTTGCAAGAGAAACATAGTTTCTTCCTGTCCGTAGTGGCATCTGAAATGCAATTTTGTGAACATCCTCATCATAGACCCTAATCTGGTGATATCTCGAACATAAATCAATTTTAGAGAAGTAAACTACCCCATGCAGTTCATCCAACAACTCATCTATTCTCGGTATGGAGTACTTGTTCTTAATTTTTTTTTAATTCAACGCTTGGTAATCGATATGCATTCTCACTGTGCCATCCTTTTTCTTCACAAGCACCACGGATGAAGCAAATGGACTGGAACTAGGCCCAATGTGCCCCATATCTAAAAAATCCTTAATTGTTTTCTCTATCTCATCTTTAAAGCGCTTCAGATGTCGATATGGAGTGATAATCACAGGCTTGGCACCCTCCTCCAATTCTTTCACATGCTCGAATCCACAATCCGGAGGTCTACCGAGAGGAATATCTCCAAACACCATGCTATGCTTATCTAATATGATCTACACATCCACTGGACAATTTTTATCTTTCCCGCTAGAAGATTTAGAAGACACAAAACATTGAGCTGCCCACACAACCTCTCCATGTCTGAGCAAAGCCTCCATACGCTTAGCTAAAACTATCTTAGGAGCACCATCTGATAATGCCTTCAACACAATATTCTTACCACCCGATATAAACTCTAGCTCCATCTTCTGAAAATCCTGACTGTATTTGCTAAGAGAGTGTAACCACTGAACTCCCAAAACTATATCAATGTCTCCAATCCCAACCACATAAAAATCATTTGTGACTGTATAATCCCCCATCTAGATGCTCAATTGCAAAACTTTTGTAGTGCATCCCATCTTGAAACCATCCGCTACTGTGAGACTAAAACCAGAAAAGTCCTCCATCTGTAATCTCCTCTTGGCTACATTGCCCTCATCAATAAAATTGTGTGTGGCCCCATTGTCGATCAAGCAAGCCACCCGCTGCCCGTTAATAACTCCCCTTACTCGAAAAGGGTGATACTTAGGCACACCCAATAAGGTAGCAATAGCACCATGAGTCTCATCTCGTGGAATCGTTATGCTCTACCTGTTGCTCATGTTCACTTTCTGAATTAGTATCAACTACATCCTCCTCAACATCAGAACTGGCCTCTATGTAATGCACCTTGCCTTTCCCATGGCAACAATGACCAGGCTCCCACAACTCCTTGCAAGAGAAACATAGTTTCTTCCAGCGCAGTTCATTCCTGATCTCAAAATCTATCTTAGGAGGATTTGGTTTGGGTTGACTAAAAGTTCTAGTGAATGGTTTGTTGTTCTGGAAACTCTTCTTTTGAGGCTGCAGACTAGAATGTGAAGTTTCAAGGTCTAGTGCCATCTATATAGTATCTTACAAAGTCCTCGACTTAAAATCCTTCACCAACCCTCTCAAATTGTGATGAAACCCCTCTATGAATAACATTACCACTTTCCTCTTGGATATATCAGGAACCATGATTGCCACCTTTTGAAATTTGTTGATGTAACTATCAACTTCTCCACTCTATCTAATCAAAGCCAACTCCCTAAAATAAACCTCCTCATCTTTCTTGTCAAAACAAGCAATTAATTTGCTGCTAAATTCTCCATAAGACTGAATGAGAGCATAATTCTGCATCACCAACCCATGATGCCACCAATCATATGCTGCACCCTCTAGATGTAATGTTGCAAATTTAATTGCTTCCGGCTCTGGCATTGGTTTTAAATTCAGGAAAGTGTCCAACTTATGAATCCATGAATGGGCTATAGTTTTCCCACTACCATCATAGGCAGTGACAATTTGCTCAAAGCATGCTAAAAGTCTCTATGAGGCCACAAGGTCTTTGTTCCTGTCGTGCTCTCCTCCTATCCTTACGATGATTCATATATTGATTCAACGTAATCTCTTGTCTAATAGCATGAGGAAGAGTATGATATTCCTCGTAAACTTCTATCACCTCATCGGTTAAAGGTTGCTCTATTTTCGATTGTGCCACTTCCTCCTCATTCCTAGGAATGAATGTAGGCTAGAAAGGTTTGCTTGTTCCTCCCGAATTCATTCCCTTGGGTATGTGATTTCTAGCATTAATCCCATCTCCTGAATTCTAACTCACTCTCAATGTGTTCACATCCTAAGACATTTGGCCAATAGCAGTAATCAATTGTTGTTGGGACTGCATAAACTGTTGCAACATTTGTTGCTGGCCATGTGCTAGATCGTTCAAAATATTCTGAACATTGTCATTCTCTCTCCTATTGCCCCTATTTTGAGCACCCTCATTGTCTGAGTCTCCCATCGCTTCAATTTCTAGTGAGACTTCAAAAAATCCTCAGGCTACTAAAACTACAAAAAACAGTATCCTCTTCAGGATAAGGATCGGCAATTTGAAACTGTCTCCATCTCTGTTCTCTTTCAAAATACCTTTTGGCTCTATCACTGGTGTTCATGAACTCTTCGGCTAGCAGGATAATAGCTCTGATACCACTATGATGACCTCTACCTAGGAATATAACATTAACTTCAATTCCCTCGCTAAGCCCAAATTGCCTTACTGGTTTTACAGATCTGATTTGTATTTGTTTGATGTATCGGTTTGATATAATTTATTGGAAACTTACATAAAATGATCGAATCAAGACAATACATTGCAGACTATTACAAACATCGAGACAAAGATACAATCATGCATGAAATGATTTTAAACTCTATCAAATATTTAATACCACAATAGTATAAACATACCCAGATCCATAGCTATTCCACCAACATAAAGTGACGTCAACGTCAATAAATATTGGCAATATTACAAGAGCCCAATATCGGGACATGAGATGCCTCAGCACCAAGGAATGTTTGTCTCCAACAGTCGGCGATATCAGTATTGTCATTTGGGAGTAAACCACAGGAAAGTGTCATATCCGGAATGCTAGCATTTACATTGTCAGTGTTATGAATAATCCCGATATCAGAATTCATGAACAAGCCTGCGCTACTGATATTTCGACCACCAATTGTCGCTTCCACTATGAATGATTCCCGTTGTAGGCCATCATTATATTGCCTAGCATATATCTGCAAGTTTAAGTTTTGGATGCCGTAATATTTTTGGATACCGCACCCTTAACAAAGAGGGCACGCTATCATCTGCCTGTCATTCCTATGTCTAGGACGCCAATACTTTTGGATGATCGCACCAATGTCAAATAATCCACAATTCGCATATGAGAACATCAGATCACTATATAGTTGATCCGCCATGGTGAGCCATTGCAAGGCCATTCGAACTAGCCACGTCGGGGTGTTTGTCCGAGCATGACTTTCAATCACCGAGAGTTTTCGTTCTCAAACTCTTCAATGCCAACCCATACAATATGCAATTTCCCGTGATGATGATTCTGTCCGCCCAAAATCCATTATATCTCCGCCACCTTTTACTTGATTCAACTGAATTGTTTCTATTAAAGACTATAAAGAATATAATATTTATTAATGACTTTATAAAGTCATAATATAATTAATTAATTAAATAATTAAAAAGTCTTTAAAAGGCATATAAAGATCGTTTAAATATTTAATTAATTAATCCAATTTCGTCTTGGTCTATTAAAAAGGCGGGGACATCCCAAGACCATAACAATGATCTAAGAAGGAAAATTAATAAGCTTAACTTGCCATATTTTGATGGATCGGGAAAGACCACAGCACAAGTGTGGGTTCAAAAGGTTGATACATACTTTCAACTCAACCCCATGCCAAAAAACGAAGTTATCAAATATGTTGCCTTACATCTAGACAAGGTACTGTTGATGCGGGTTTTGTGACCTCAACCAAGATTAGAATAAAATACCCAATGGAATATCTTATTCTCTCTTGAACAAAGTTTCCAATGTGCTAAGCTAAGTGATCACAAAGAAGACTCCAAGGCTCCTGGTCCGTATAGGATAGTCTCAGTCGGTTTGCTATGTTTAGCTGGTATTGCAAGGGGGGACTTACGCTCAAATTATTGGTTCAATCCTTCTTCCTTTAAGACTCTTGCAACAACTTTTCAACACTTTGGAATATGGATACTATTGTCTACGAGTGTTGAGATCCTACTACTATCGATTTTTTATAAAAATAAATAAAAAGGATAAGGGTTTAGAGACTAGACTAATTCTAAACTATTCCTAAGAACTCAAGAGACAAGTGTTGGATGGCGAAATTCAAACCTATCTTTGCTTTGCCAAGTACAATGACTACAACAATTAGACAAAGATGGTGCAATCTTCAAAGCAATTTGCAAATGATATCCTATTACTCAAGACCATCATCAATTCGAACAATGAACATAAGTACTAGAATTCGAGTTTAGTAATTTAAAAGTTCAGACTAACCTTACACATCAAATTGAAAATCATTCAATTGAAAAAGGTATGAACTAATTTCACCATTATCAACACTATCAATCCTTCATTCATTTAAAATTGCTGAAAACAAATCTATTTTATTGAGGAAATATGAAACCATGCAAGCTTTCAAACTAACAAATGCTCATCAATGAGTCAAATCATTATTTTGATAGCGCTCTTAGCAACAATTTCACAAGTCTCTCCGAACAAATGAAATAAGGGTTTATATAGGCATCCCAATTACAAAGCAACGACCCAGATTGATTTGAGATCAACAGCCAAGATTATTTCCAGAAACCCTAACCCTAAAAAGCATAACTAACTTCTTGGACACATGGCACAAGGAAGATGAGCCACTTGGAGTATGGAAGAGGTTGACACCTTGCACGCTAATCAAGTAAGCAAGAATCCAAAATGCAACTCCCCTTTGCTTGCTCTCTGGTTGTGAATGCAATGAACCTGCTGCTTGATGAAGTCCACATTTGATCATGTTTGCTGCTATGGGCGTAGGCATTTCATTCTGGGTGCCAAACATTCTTCTCTTGTGTTGAATTACGTTGAATTGCTCAAAGTTAGTGTCTCCAACTTTCTTCCATTTAGATGATAGCTGGGATTCTGGATAAAATCCTTTGAGAACCTCTCTGACTTGATTCTTTCTAACTCCTCCTCCCACGTTCTTTGATGTAGACATGGCGCCTGTATGAAGCTTGAAGTTAGAAAATGTGCATAAATTGTAAAGAAGGCGTTATACTTAAAATTTTAAGGCTAGCAGAGTGTTCTAATTAATTGATTTAAAATTCCAAAACTCGACTACAAGGGTTGATTAGAAAAGAAATTCCGAATTTGGCTTGTAGTAAATACAAATATAAAATGAATTCTTATTACCAACCCTTGCTCTCTCAAGAATATTCAGAGAAATTTAATTATTTTGCTGGAATTTGTGAGCTTGAGGTTGGAATTTATCTGCAAACTTAAGGTTTAAATTCTCATTCTTCTCCAAATTCGCAGCTTGTGAACCTGTAGAAGGTTGAAAAACTTGGAATTTTGAGAGATTATTTGACTTCTTGTGCTTGGACTGATCAGATTTTGCAACTCATGCAAAATTGAAGAAGGACGCCTATGGCTGTGTTGAAGCTTGCTGAGAGAAGTTTTAACTTGTGTTGAATGAAAAAAAAACTCTTCAAATGCCTCCTTTTATAAGCAAAACCTTTCCTTTTTCACAAAATTCAACCTCCCTCATGATTGATTGCTTTATCTAAAAAAAACATAAAGAAAACATATTCTCCTTTTTTATTTTTCCTTGGGCGCCCCTCCTTGCTTGCTTGTGAAGTTTTCAAATAATAAAAAAAACTTAAGTTATTTTTATTTTAGCTTGCTTAGGAAAATCGACCTTTATGTGGAATTCTTGACTTTGGAATTGGATTTTCCTTCCTTCTCCGAGCAGACTTCATGCCTTAGTCAATTTTGTGGGTTTCTTCTTGGGAAATACGCCCCCCAACTGGAATTTTCATCATTTCAAACGGATTTCTTACCTCAAGGGGGTATTTTCGATTTTTGAAGACTTCAACATGGAATTCTTGAGGTTTTAACTGGATTTTCATCATTTGCCTTAGTCAATTTTATCCACTTCGAGTTGAATTTCCACTTTTAGACATTCGCCCAACTGGAATTTTGCCTCATCAAATTGGATTTCACTCTTGGAGCTGGGCGAACTTCAACTGGATTTCATGTCATTTTTAACGGATTCGATGGATTTTATTTCAAATGGATTTTACCTCACAACTAGATTTCTCAAGAATTCAACTGGATTTTCCATCATGGGCGAACTTCAAATGTATTTCATCATGGGTGAACTTTATGTCTTGAAGAGGATTTCTTCTTGCTTGGGGCAAACTTTATAGGTTTTTTGCCTTGATACCTTCAAAACCCTAACCCTGGCACCTTCTAAAAATAGAAATTACTAAAATTAGAAAAAAGCAAAAAGCAAAAAGCAGAATTTCTAAAAATAGTAAATCCCCGATGGGTCCCAAAATGCCAAAAATGGAACTTTCGAAAAAGCAAAAAAGCAAGGTTGTCTGAATTCGCCCGTTGAACAGTCATTTTTACTACAACAGACCTTCTGAGCACCTCCTGTGGCGTCAGAAACTTCATTTGACCCTTCGGGCACTGACCTAACCTACTCAGCCATCTCAAATCTTGACAAGTTTTAATTCAAACCTAGACCTTGAATGTGCCAACCCATCTCTACCTCAAAAGAGACTCAAAGAAACTGAAGCTAACGCTAGAACCAACTCTAACACTAAGACTAAAAAGGAGGGGTCCCCATTTGAAATGGGGCAATGTGTGAATAGGTCACGACAAGTACATCATGAATGGTGGTACCATGGCATGATCACCTTGGGCCATGAACAAATTAATTCATATGTGGAATTCACAAAGAAGCTAAAAGAAACGTTTGACAACAAGGATCCCGAGCTTCACTTTAAAGAATTGGCACAACTAAAGCAATGGGGAACCATTGATGAATATGTTACAAACTTCCAAAGGCTTTCCGTGTTGGTCACTGACATTTCTGGAAGAAGGTTGGTTGTTCTATTTATGGATGGCCTAACGAATCCTCTAAGGGGTTGGGTCAAAGCCCTCAACCCTAGTACACTACAAGAAGCAATTAAGAAGGCTAGGGATATGGACTCAAGTGCAACAAAGAACAAAATGCCATCAAAGGGATCATCATTCCAAAAAGGTAAAATAAAACAACCTTTCTCAAAGGAATGGCCAAAGAGGAACAAAATGGATGAAGAAACTAGATAAGGGTTAAGAAGGAACAAACTTTGTTTTACGTGCAAAGAACCTTGGGCACCACGACATATATGCCTAGGTAAAGGGAAGGTTCATTATATCAAAGTTGTGCCTGATAATGATGAAGAAGACAAATCTGATCTAAGCAACGAGCAAGATGAAATGGAGGAAGAACCAACAAAGGTAAAACAGATTCCACCTAAAGAAAGGAAGGATGGTGTAATAGCCACTATGACAAGAACTCCAAGTTTCAACTCATTTAAAGTTTGTGGTGTATTGCAAGGACAAAAGATAACAGTACTAATTGATAGTGAAGCCACTCATAAGTTTATTGATTCAGCTTTGGTTGCCAAGAAAGGACTTCAAACAATTGAACATGAAGAGTTTAATGTGATGGTGGTTGATGGCTACCAAATATCTTGTTCAACAATGGTACCAAAATTGAAAATTACAATCGGTGACTACACCGTCACTGATGATTTTTATGTTGTGGAGCTGGGTGATACCAACACTATACTTGGTATCCAATGGATGATGTCCATTGGTAAGTACTCACATAACTTTCAAACGATGGAGTTCAAGTTCAAGGCAAATGGTAGGAAAGTGGTATTTGAGGGACTATCCGATGGAGCACCTTAAGTGGTATCAGCCAAAAAGATGGAAAGTATATTTAGGCATGGAGATATGGCTTGGGCCGCACAATGTCTTGTTTCCCCCAAATCATTGAGCAATAAGCCTAAGTATTATCAAGATGAATTACTACCAATCTTGGATAAGCATAGTCTAATTTTTGGGGACATACCACCAGAGAGACCACCACATAGAGGATTTGAACACACTATCGAATTAGAAGAGGGTGCAAAGCCTGTCATCACCACACCCTACCGGCATCCCAAGAAGTTTAAGGATTAAATTGAGAAATCTATCAAAGAATTACTTGAAATGGGACATATCAGGCCTAGCTCTAGTCCATTTGCATCTTTCGTGGTGTTAGTAAAGAAAAAGGATGGACCTCTCAAAATGTGCATTGACTACCGAGCATTAAACAAGAAAGCAATCAAAAATCGGTATCCAATCCCCAGGATCGATGAACTAACAAGACATCCATAATACCACTTTTTGTGATCATTTTGGTCATTATGAGTTTTTGGTTATGCCTTTTGGTTTGACTAATGCACCAGCCACATTTCAATCTTGTATGAATCACATATTCAATAAGCAACTACGGAAATTTTTGCTCGTGTTCTTTGATGACATACTCATATATAGTAAGACATGAGAAGATCATTTAAAGCACTTGGATGAAGTTTTGGGAATCGTGGAAGTACAACCCTTATATGCCAAAGCATCTAAGTGAGAATTTGGTATGACCAAAATTCCATACTTGGGCCAAATCATTAATGCAAAGGGAGTTCAAATGCACCAAGAGAAGGTTCAAGCCATTCTACATTGGCCCCCCCCCAAAGACCCTCACAGAATTATGTGGTTTCTATGGGTTGTGTAGTTACTATAGAAGGTTAGTTAAGGGGTTTTCCCAACTTATGGCTCCCTTAACAAGTCTAACCAAGAAAGGAGCATTTAAATGGACAAATGAGGCACAGCAAGTATTTGATAAGCTGAAAGAGAACATGAGTACTTGTCCAGTTCTTGCCCTACCAAGTTTCAATCAACCTTTTGTAATGAATGTGACGCATCAGGAAAAGGAATTGGGGCAGTCTTAATGCAAAATGGGCATCCTATTGCTTTCAAAAGTAGGAAGTTGAAAGACAACAAAAGGTTATACTCTACATATGACAAGGAGATGCTTGCCATAATGGATGCATTGACCAAGTTTCAAAAATATCTAGTTGGTGGGAAGTTTGTAGTACAGACGAATCATAATAGTTTGAAATACTTCTTGGAGCAAAAAGACCTCAATGAATGACAACAAAAATGGGTTGGTAAAATCCAAGCATACGACTTTGATATTGAATATATAGAGGAAAGAGAAATGTGGTGGCCGATTGTAATGTCCCCTTCTCAGCAATAGTTCCATCTAATGACCGTTAGCCTATCTCGAAGGCCCGTAGGCTAGTCGAAGGCAAAATTAGGGTTTCCATTTTTCCAAGAGGTTCCTTCTAATTTTCAGGGGATTGTTTGTGGGAGTTTGGTAGAGGGAATTCTGGGTCTTTCTAGGTTTTTAGAGGGCTTCAGAATGGTATGACATGCATTTTCATCGGAGGACATTTTTGGACTTACTATATTTAGTAAGTTACAACGGGTGTTCGGTTTGTGCTCTAACAGAGTTTGGAGTCACTACTTTTAGAAGTATGCTATTTTTATTAAGTGTTATTTTTGGCAGTGCATTTTGGGAGCAATTCATATTAAAATAATATTTATTATTTATTTATTTATGCTCAACTATTGTAAATTAGTGATAAGATCGTCTCTCATCTTATCTAGAGTTTCTTTTTAGAAACTTCCTGTTTTTGTAAATTTTGTAAACTATTTATTGAGCACATCACTCA
>VDFB02284601.1:0-47438 GCA_007258455.2 Sequoia sempervirens
AAAAAGCATAACTAACTTCTTGGACACATGGCACAAGGAAGATGAGCCACTTGGAGTATGGAAGAGGTTGACACCTTGCACGCTAATCAAGTAAGCAAGAATCCAAAATGCAACTCCCCTTTGCTTGCTCTCTGGTTGTGAATGCAATGAACCTGCTGCTTGATGAAGTCCACATTTGATCATGTTTGCTGCTATGGGCGTAGGCATTTCATTCTGGGTGCCAAACATTCTTCTCTTGTGTTGAATTACGTTGAATTGCTCAAAGTTAGTGTCTCCAACTTTCTTCCATTTAGATGATAGCTGGGATTCTGGATAAAATCCTTTGAGAACCTCTCTGACTTGATTCTTTCTAACTCCTCCTCCCACGTTCTTTGATGTAGACATGGCGCCTGTATGAAGCTTGAAGTTAGAAAATGTGCATAAATTGTAAAGAAGGCGTTATACTTAAAATTTTAAGGCTAGCAGAGTGTTCTAATTAATTGATTTAAAATTCCAAAACTCGACTACAAGGGTTGATTAGAAAAGAAATTCCGAATTTGGCTTGTAGTAAATACAAATATAAAATGAATTCTTATTACCAACCCTTGCTCTCTCAAGAATATTCAGAGAAATTTAATTATTTTGCTGGAATTTGTGAGCTTGAGGTTGGAATTTATCTGCAAACTTAAGGTTTAAATTCTCATTCTTCTCCAAATTCGCAGCTTGTGAACCTGTAGAAGGTTGAAAAACTTGGAATTTTGAGAGATTATTTGACTTCTTGTGCTTGGACTGATCAGATTTTGCAACTCATGCAAAATTGAAGAAGGACGCCTATGGCTGTGTTGAAGCTTGCTGAGAGAAGTTTTAACTTGTGTTGAATGAAAAAAAAACTCTTCAAATGCCTCCTTTTATAAGCAAAACCTTTCCTTTTTCACAAAATTCAACCTCCCTCATGATTGATTGCTTTATCTAAAAAAAACATAAAGAAAACATATTCTCCTTTTTTATTTTTCCTTGGGCGCCCCTCCTTGCTTGCTTGTGAAGTTTTCAAATAATAAAAAAAACTTAAGTTATTTTTATTTTAGCTTGCTTAGGAAAATCGACCTTTATGTGGAATTCTTGACTTTGGAATTGGATTTTCCTTCCTTCTCCGAGCAGACTTCATGCCTTAGTCAATTTTGTGGGTTTCTTCTTGGGAAATACGCCCCCCAACTGGAATTTTCATCATTTCAAACGGATTTCTTACCTCAAGGGGGTATTTTCGATTTTTGAAGACTTCAACATGGAATTCTTGAGGTTTTAACTGGATTTTCATCATTTGCCTTAGTCAATTTTATCCACTTCGAGTTGAATTTCCACTTTTAGACATTCGCCCAACTGGAATTTTGCCTCATCAAATTGGATTTCACTCTTGGAGCTGGGCGAACTTCAACTGGATTTCATGTCATTTTTAACGGATTCGATGGATTTTATTTCAAATGGATTTTACCTCACAACTAGATTTCTCAAGAATTCAACTGGATTTTCCATCATGGGCGAACTTCAAATGTATTTCATCATGGGTGAACTTTATGTCTTGAAGAGGATTTCTTCTTGCTTGGGGCAAACTTTATAGGTTTTTTGCCTTGATACCTTCAAAACCCTAACCCTGGCACCTTCTAAAAATAGAAATTACTAAAATTAGAAAAAAGCAAAAAGCAAAAAGCAGAATTTCTAAAAATAGTAAATCCCCGATGGGTCCCAAAATGCCAAAAATGGAACTTTCGAAAAAGCAAAAAAGCAAGGTTGTCTGAATTCGCCCGTTGAACAGTCATTTTTACTACAACAGACCTTCTGAGCACCTCCTGTGGCGTCAGAAACTTCATTTGACCCTTCGGGCACTGACCTAACCTACTCAGCCATCTCAAATCTTGACAAGTTTTAATTCAAACCTAGACCTTGAATGTGCCAACCCATCTCTACCTCAAAAGAGACTCAAAGAAACTGAAGCTAACGCTAGAACCAACTCTAACACTAAGACTAAAAAGGAGGGGTCCCCATTTGAAATGGGGCAATGTGTGAATAGGTCACGACAAGTACATCATGAATGGTGGTACCATGGCATGATCACCTTGGGCCATGAACAAATTAATTCATATGTGGAATTCACAAAGAAGCTAAAAGAAACGTTTGACAACAAGGATCCCGAGCTTCACTTTAAAGAATTGGCACAACTAAAGCAATGGGGAACCATTGATGAATATGTTACAAACTTCCAAAGGCTTTCCGTGTTGGTCACTGACATTTCTGGAAGAAGGTTGGTTGTTCTATTTATGGATGGCCTAACGAATCCTCTAAGGGGTTGGGTCAAAGCCCTCAACCCTAGTACACTACAAGAAGCAATTAAGAAGGCTAGGGATATGGACTCAAGTGCAACAAAGAACAAAATGCCATCAAAGGGATCATCATTCCAAAAAGGTAAAGTAAAACAACCTTTCTCAAAGGAATGGCCAAAGAGGAACAAAATGGATGAAGAAACTAGATAAGGGTTAAGAAGGAACAAACTTTGTTTTACATGCAAAGAACCTTGGGCACCACGACATATATGCCTAGGTAAAGGGAAGGTTCATTATATCAAAGTTGTGCTTGATAATGATGAAGAAGACAAATCTGATCTAAGCAACGAGCAAGATGAAATGGAGGAGGAACCAACAAAGGTAAAACAGATTCCACCTAAAGAAAGGAAGGATGGTGTAATAGCCACTATGACTGGAACTCCAAGTTTCAACTCATTTAAAGTTTGTGGTGTATTGCAAGGACAAAAGATAACAGTACTAATTGATAGTGAAGCCACTCATAAGTTTATTGATTCAGCTTTGGTTGCCAAGAAAGGACTTCAAACAATTGAACATGAAGGGTTTAATGTGATGGTGGTTGATAGCTACCAAATATCTTGTTCAACAATGGTACCAAAATTGAAAATTACAATCGGTGACTACACCGTCACTGATGATTTTTATGTTGTGGAGCTGGGTGATACCAACACTATACTTGGTATCCAATGGATGATGTCCATTGGTAAGTACTCACATAACTTTCAAACGATGGAGTTCAAGTTCAAGGCAAATGGTAGGAAAGTGGTATTTGAGGGACTATCCGATGGAGCACCTTAAGTGGTATCAGCCAAAAAGATGGAAAGTATATTTAGGCATGGAGATATGGCTTGGGCCGCACAATGTCTTGTTTCCCCCAAATCATTGAGCAATAAGCCTAAGTATTATCAAGATGAATTACTACCAATCTTGGATAAGCATAGTCTAATTTTTGGGGACATACCACCAGAGAGACCACCACATAGAGGATTTGAACACACTATCGAATTAGAAGAGGGTGCAAAGCCTGTCATCACCACACCCTACCGGCATCCCAAGAAGTTTAAGGATTAAATTGAGAAATCTATCAAAGAATTACTTGAAATGGGACATATCAGGCCTAGCTCTAGTCCATTTGCATCTTTCGTGGTGTTAGTAAAGAAAAAGGATGGACCTCTCAAAATGTGCATTGACTACCGAGCATTAAACAAGAAAGCAATCAAAAATCGGTATCCAATCCCCAGGATCGATGAACTAACAAGACATCCATAATACCACTTTTTGTGATCATTTTGGTCATTATGAGTTTTTGGTTATGCCTTTTGGTTTGACTAATGCACCAGCCACATTTCAATCTTGTATGAATCACATATTCAATAAGCAACTACGGAAATTTTTGCTCGTGTTCTTTGATGACATACTCATATATAGTAAGACATGAGAAGATCATTTAAAGCACTTGGATGAAGTTTTGGGAATCGTGGAAGTACAACCCTTATATGCCAAAGCATCTAAGTGAGAATTTGGTATGACCAAAATTCCATACTTGGGCCAAATCATTAATGCAAAGGGAGTTCAAATGCACCAAGAGAAGGTTCAAGCCATTCTACATTGGCCCCCCCCCAAAGACCCTCACAGAATTATGTGGTTTCTATGGGTTGTGTAGTTACTATAGAAGGTTAGTTAAGGGGTTTTCCCAACTTATGGCTCCCTTAACAAGTCTAACCAAGAAAGGAGCATTTAAATGGACAAATGAGGCACAGCAAGTATTTGATAAGCTGAAAGAGAACATGAGTACTTGTCCAGTTCTTGCCCTACCAAGTTTCAATCAACCTTTTGTAATGAATGTGACGCATCAGGAAAAGGAATTGGGGCAGTCTTAATGCAAAATGGGCATCCTATTGCTTTCAAAAGTAGGAAGTTGAAAGACAACAAAAGGTTATACTCTACATATGACAAGGAGATGCTTGCCATAATGGATGCATTGACCAAGTTTCAAAAATATCTAGTTGGTGGGAAGTTTGTAGTACAGACGAATCATAATAGTTTGAAATACTTCTTGGAGCAAAAAGACCTCAATGAATGACAACAAAAATGGGTTGGTAAAATCCAAGCATACGACTTTGATATTGAATATATAGAGGAAAGAGAAATGTGGTGGCCGATTGTAATGTCCCCTTCTCAGCAATAGTTCCATCTAATGACCGTTAGCCTATCTCGAAGGCCCGTAGGCTAGTCGAAGGCAAAATTAGGGTTTCCATTTTTCCAAGAGGTTCCTTCTAATTTTCAGGGGATTGTTTGTGGGAGTTTGGTAGAGGGAATTCTGGGTCTTTCTAGGTTTTTAGAGGGCTTCAGAATGGTATGACATGCATTTTCATCGGAGGACATTTTTGGACTTACTATATTTAGTAAGTTACAACGGGTGTTCGGTTTGTGCTCTAACAGAGTTTGGAGTCACTACTTTTAGAAGTATGCTATTTTTATTAAGTGTTATTTTTGGCAGTGCATTTTGGGAGCAATTCATATTAAAATAATATTTATTATTTATTTATTTATGCTCAACTATTGTAAATTAGTGATAAGATCGTCTCTCATCTTATCTAGAGTTTCTTTTTAGAAACTTCCTGTTTTTGTAAATTTTGTAAACTATTTATTGAGCACATCACTCAATGTAAATAACATCAAATATTTTACCAATTACTTGCGTAATATGGTATTAGAGCTCAGGCAAATAAATTTTTCGAAAAATTTATAATTTCTTTTTGAAATTATTTTGTTTAAAAATTTTCAAAATAATTTTTGATTTTCTAAAAATTGAGCTGGATTTTGGTTGCCAAAATTTTTCTTCTAAGAAAAATTTTTCATGGAGGGTTTTCTGTCAAAAAAATTTTGTGGCTTTTCTCTTCTTTGGAAGCCGCGATTATTCTTCACCTCTGGTCGTGTGGTTTTCTGGTGCAAGATTCATGAATTTTTTGTGCAGACTAAAGGTCACGATTTATAGTTTTTGTGCCCGTGATTTCTTCTTCTGTCTAACGCGACTTCTGTCTTTGATTTTCGTATGCACACTAGCCCATTCTGCAGCTCACGCAATCCGTGTTTTGCTTCAGCTGCAAGCGTCTCGTTTCTTGGGCACGAACTTGTTCTCTGAGTGGCGACGAAGGAAGAAGAATAGATCGTGTGAGCTTCCAGCCACGTTTTTTCCCTAAAGAAAGTTATTTTTTTGGACCTATATTTGACGCAATTTTGCAAAAGTTTGTGGTCGCGTTTTCTTTCTGGAACCAAGTTGCGTTTTCTCTCAGTCTCTTGGCACGATTTTGGTACCTTTCTTAGCTGCATTTTTTCCTAAAGGGTTGAATCGACATCTAGTTCTTTGAGGCTATAGATTTCTAACGGATTTCAGAATTTTCTGGAGCTTCTGGTGTTTATTCTTGGCGGCCTAAGGTTCTGAAATTTTCATCTAGGGTTTTGACCCTCCAATTCAAGACGAAAAAAAAATTCGATTGCAGATCCTTGGTGGGTTTTTCAAGATCTCAACTGGGTTGGTCTCCAATTTTTTGGGTGCCTCGTTTTTGTGCCTCAAAAAACGTGAAGATGGCCAGTTTGAGCAACATTATGTTAGAGGGCAGTCAGCGATTCAATGGCAAAAATTATAACACTTGGAAGCAGCGGATGATGACCATCTTTGAATACCGTTGCCTTGATCAGATGATCCTCGACAATGTTACTCGTCCCACAACGGCGAGTAAGGATCAGGAGAAGTTTGATGAGCAAAATTGTGAAGCGGTGATGCTTATTAAGCTTTCGATTACTGATGATCAGCTCCCTCAGATTCCGCCTGGAAAGTCAGCAAAGGAGATTTGGGATCATTTGAAGGGTTTGCATGAGACTTCCGACAAAAGCCATGCGTTTTTCTTGAAAAATATGTTGTTTTCTATCATGATGGATGAGAAGACAACTTTGCAAGCGCACTTGAACAAAATCCAGGAGATTTGAGATCAATTGGAGGCTATTGGTCAAAAAATGTAGTAAGACATGGTCGTGATCACTCTGAAGAGCCTACCTAAGTCCTATAAACATTTCATAGAGACTCTCAACATTACGTCTGCTAATGTTGACCTGAAGTTTCCGGAGCTTTGTACTATCCTCTTGCAACAGGATCGCTAGAAACAACAATTTGGTCGCAGTGCATCCTCATCCTCTACAGAACAAGCCTTTGCAGCTAAAACCCAGTCCAAGAACAAAGGGAAAGGTCAGCCTTCACAGCAGAAAGGCTCAAGTCAAACCCCAACCAGCCCTAAGAAGAAGAATATTCAATGCAACTATTGCCGCAAGTATGGACACATCAAGAAGGATTGTCGTGCATGTTTGGCTTCTGAACAAAAGAAGCAAGGAGGGTCTCAGCAGAAAGCGAATGTCGCTGAGCACTCCGAGCAGAAGGAATCTGCCTTTTATGCATTCATGGCAAAGAGGCCTGTAGACCATGTAAAATCCTCTGCTTGGCACATTGATTTAGGTGCCTCGCGTCATTTCACTCATCGGCGTGACTAGTTCACAGACTTTTCTCCATGCACTGACTCAGTTATTTTTGGAGGAGGTGAAGAATACACAGTTGTCAGTACTGGCACTGTTCAGGTTCAATCTGGCGGGAGGAATCTCATATTCCTCAATGTATATTATGTACCTGATATGGAGCTCAACCTTCTCTCAGTCAGTCAAGTCATGTGGCATTCTCCTCAGATGGATGTAGTGTTCAATGTTCACAAATGTTCTATTGTTGATCGGGAGACTCGCACAACGGTGGCCATTGGTATTGAGGATCATGGCCTCTACAAGCTTGTGGACACAGGTGATTTTTTGTTGATGATTTCAGTAGGAAAATGTGGGTGTACTTTCTTAAGTAGAAATCAAAAGTGTTTAATGTATTTCAGAAGTTTAAGGCCTTGGTAGAAAAAGAGTCCGGTTCTTGTATAATAACTCTTAGGTCAAATAATGGGGAATTTTGTTCTAGTGCATTCTCCAACTTCTGTGATACACATAGGATTAAACGTCAGTTAACCACACCCTACACTTCTCAGCAAAACGGTATTGTAGAGCGGCTCCATCAGACTCTTAAATTGTATATCAAGCAGACTGGTAGTGATATACTTATTGTTGTTGTCTATGTAGATGACCTGATCATTACTAGCAGCTCGGCACATTTGATCGATGAGATCAAACAAGATTTGTGCAGCACATTTGACATGACAAATTTGGGACTTTTGCATTACTGTCTAGGTTTTGAGGTTTGGCAGACCGAGACCTCAATTTTGCAGTGAGCTACATTTCACGCTTCATGACAACCCCCAAGGTTGATCATTGGGTAGCAGCGAAGTGTGTGTTGCGTTATGTGAAGGGCACTTCTGACTATGGACTCTTGTACACTCGGACTCACGATCCTCGACTCAATGGTTTCACATACTCAAATTGGGCAGGTTTGATTGATGACAGGAAATCAACATCTAGGTATGTGTTCAGTTTGGGATCCGATGCAATCACATGGACTAGTAAGAAGCAGCAAGCAGTGGCTCTCTCCTTGACAGAAGCAGAGTATCGAGGAGTAGTTAAAGCAGCATGTGAGGCAGTTTGGCTTGCGGATATGCAAATATCTCAAGCAGGTTTGACTCTCTTGTTTTGTGATAATCAGGGAGTTCTCAAACTTGCCAAGAATCCGGTCTTCCATGAAAGAACCAAGCATGTGGAAACACATTGTCATTTCATTCAGAAGTTGGTTGAAGACGGATCAGTTCAGTTGTATGTTTCGACACAAGAGCAGATAGCAGACATTCTCACCAAGTCGCTCAATCTAGATAAATTTGTAAAATTCAGGGCGCATCTTGGTGTAGTTGATAGATTGAGCATTAAGGGAGGGTATTAAAATAATATTTATTATTTATTTATTAATGCTCAACTATTGTAAATTAGTGATAAGATCGTCTCTGATCTTATCTAGAGTTTCCTTTTAGAAACTTTTTGTTTTTGTAAATTTTGTAAACTATTTATTGAGCACATTGCTCAATGTAAATAACATCGAATATTTTACCGATTACTTGCGTAATAATTCAGCACTCAGTGTCTATTTCTGGCAGGGCAGTGTATGCAAAAGTGTCTCCAACTTTCTTGGAGCCTGTTTTAGAAAGTGGCAACTTAAGTTATGTTTTAATATTATGCTTTTTGGGCCCCAACGCCTAGACACATGACTTTAAGTTGTTTTTAACTTTTGTTATTTCATGAGGTCATCCAACTTGAGAAATATTTGCTTTGATAAAGTTAAAATTGCTAAGTATTATTTGGGCGCCCAAGTCAAGTCAAATGCAAATTAAAAGATTATTTTAATCTCCTTTTGGGCATTTCTTTTGGAGGGAAAAGGTAATTCAAATTTTTGGGTTGGAAAGCTATATATACAGGGCCTTGCCTCTTCATTTGGTATCCATTATTCATCTTATAACGAAGTGTTTCCAGATTTTATCCAGACACTTGCTTCGAGGTTGGAATACCTCCTAGCCTTTCTTAGTTTCGGGCTTGCAAGACAGCTCCTAGCTGATTGTTGGTGCTCCTTCATCTTCAAAGGGTGCAACTGAGCTTCAATGAAGATGGCTTCTTTTGATGTTTTATGATTTTGGTGTGGTAGTGAGTTTTCTTTTAGTTTGTGCCCATTTTGGTGTGTTTCCTTCAGTTTTCATGTTGTTGGTTTGAGTGTGGTTGTAGCACATTTTTACTTTACATCTTTCTAAGGGTGGAGCAATTTTTGTGGGTATGGACTCATTGGATTCCTCATACTTGGGCGCCCTTATGCTCCTGTTTTGGTGATTTTTGAAGGTGTAGCTGATTTTTGCTTGAGGTCGCCCTTCTCAAGGTGGTCTTACCAATGCTAATTATGCCTTGAGATCTGTGCGAAAATAATAAGTCCTATTTGGAGTAGTTTTGCTATTGGAGATTAAACACCTAGCCTCTAGGCATCTTTAGCTTCCAATTTGGCTTTTTTTGGAGGAGGTTTGACAAAGATACGAGCATTTCGGCGGATCCCAAGGTTGCTGGTCAAAAAATCGGAATGCTGCAATTCTGTATCAGACCTAGTATTTTCAATATTTCACCTTATTCTCTTCATGCTCATCTTTGTATTGGATATGAAGATCATTGTCTAACATTTGGGCTTTCAAGTTGCTATATTTCCTCAATTTCATTGTAAGAGCTTTCAATATTGTAATGTTGTTTCAGTAGTATTGATCAGCTCTTTCATTTTTGCTCTTAATTTCATTGAGGCTGGCTTGCCGCCTTGTTGCTTTGCTTTGTTACCCGCTGAAAAGTGGAAGAAGTTGGCTTACCACCTAAGCATTTAACTTTACATTTACTTTCCTTGTAGCCCGTTGAAAAGTGGGAGGCTAGCTTGTTGCCTGAGTACTTTCATTTTCTATATTGGTCGGCTTGCCGCCAATATCATTTCATTTCTAGCTTTCTCAGTTATAACTAACAAATCCCCTTACACTGTATGCTCTCACCTTGCCCACTCCAGGAACTGGGTGATCAAAAAGTGAAGGGTTGCCTCCAAATTTATAATCTTTCATTTGAGCTAACGTTAACGAGTAAAGTTTGTGTTGAAAAATTAAAAAAAAATAAGGGGGCTATTATAGTGGTATCAAAGTTGGTCATCTTGTCACCCTGTGCTTTCAGTGATCAATTTGTCAGATGAGTGATAGAGAAACTAGATATTACAACAGAGAGTTGAAGAGATAACAGTTTCAGACCTCACCAATTCCAGAAGAGGATACTTTTTCAGAGGTTCTAAGGAGCTGTGATATTGCAATTGAGACCATGGTGGATAGGGAGAAGGTTCCAACCCGTGAGGAAGATAGGGATGCTAGAACTAAGAGGAAGTTTGATATCATGTTGGACATGATGTCTCAATTGCTAGCAAAAATGAATCAGCAAGTTACTCCGGTGTAGCAGAACCTAGAGCCTGAAAACAATAGCTTTAATACAAATCCAAGAGGGAGACCTATTGGTCAACATGTTGAGGTGACTAGGGGATCAACCTCTAGACCTCTTATTCCTACCTTTACACCAAGGGAGGAACCACCTGCTGAGCCGAAAGTACCCATGCCAGATGAAGTGAGGAATCTACATGGAATATGTTTCCCTTCTTGTTGAGATCTGTGAGATTTTGTCATTGGATTAGTACATGAACCAAAAGAAGAGAAGAGGACGTGGAAGAGTTGAGAATCATGCTCCTACACCTCCAAGAGATTTCCAACAAGCTCTTGGGAAGGTGACCTTGGCTCACTTCGATGGAAGTGATAAGTGTTCAACGAGATCATGGGTCCATAAGCTTGACAACTACCTCTCACTAAGAGCAATGCCAAAAGAAGATGCCATCAAGTTTGCTACCTTGCATTTGGATGGGGCTGCCCATGAGTGGTGGTAACATGGTTTGGTCACTCTTGGCCATAACCTTATTCGTACCTATGAGGAGTTTACCAACAAACTCATTGAGATGTTTGATACCAAGGATCCTAAGATCAAGTTTCATGAGCTTGCACAATTAAAATAACATGGTTCACTTGATTCATACATTGCAGATTTCCAGAGGCTTTTCGTGATGGTGCCCAACATCACTGAAAGAAGGCTTGTAGTCTTGTTGTTTGAAGGACTAATGGAACCATTGAAAGGGTAGGTGAAAGCATTTGATCCACCAACTCTTGATGAAGCAAATCAAGAAATCTAGAAGCATGGACTTGGCTGCCCCAAGGCCAAAATTTCAATCTAGGACTTTTGCTCACAAGAAAGACGAGAAACATTCTTCAAATCAGACCAAAACATTTCATTCTAAGATGGATTATGAACTTCGTGAAGAGCTCTGAAGGAAGAAATTATGTTACACTTGCATAGAACCATGGAGAAAGAATCATAAGTGCTTTGGAAGAGGCCATTCCCATCACATGGAGGCATATTCTGATTCTGGATCAGAATCTGATATATCAGAACAGCAGTCTGATTCTACAGACAGCGATGAAGAAAAAGCTCTGGAAGTGATGGATAAGGACCAAGGAAGTGGGGGTGCATTTGCCCAACTTTCTAGCTTTCAAAAAATTGAGTCTTTCGGGGTCCGTGGAGTGCTTGGAGGGCAGCGAATCGTTGCTCTAATTGACATTGGAGCAACACATAATTTCATTTACGAAGAGGTGGTTGCAAAGAGAGGCCTTAAAACAGAAGAGTTTTAAGGTTTTAAGGCAATGGTGGTTGATGGTTTTACTATGTCTTGTAACCGAAAGATCTCCAATATGTCTATGCAGTTGGGTAACTACAAAGTCAAGGATGACTTCTATGTGGTTGGCATTGGGGATACTGATGCAGTGCTTGGCATACAATGGCTGCAATCTCTTGGAGAGATCACTTTGAATCTGCAGACTATGGAATTGAAGCTCACCATAGATGGGAAGAAGGTAGTGTTAAGAGGGATGTCAAATGGATGCCCTTGCATTGTGTCTTTCAAGAGGATGGAAAGGCTGATGCGTCATGATCAAGTTGAATGGGCAGCAGAGTGCTTGATCTTGTCATCTAATTCTATGGAAGATAAGAGACACTACCATCCAAATATTAAGTCCTTGATCACCAAGAAGAGTAAGGTGTTTGGCAGTATACCACCTGAGAGACCTCTTGAAAGGGGGACTAAGCATGTCATAGAGCTCAAAGAAAGAGCCAAACCAGTCATTACTACCCCATACCGGTATCCGAAGAAGCAAAAAGATGAGATAGAGAAGGCTATCTAAGAACTCTTGGACATGGGTCACATTTGTGTTGGAAATGTTGTCATTGATGTCAAGCACGTAAAGAAGACAAATGTCCTAGAAAAACCGTCATTGATGTCAAAGTGAATAGATGGGATGTTTGGATGGAGTCATGGATGTCAAATGGATTGGCCAAAGGCCACTAATGATTACTTAAGCATGCTAGCTGACCTCCTTATATTAGCATCCAAATGAAGGAGTATTTCATGTCTAAAAGTGTTCATCATTTATGGAAGAGGACGAACTCTATAATAGCCAACCATTATTGGTGCCCAAGACTAAGGCATGTATATATATTAATCACCTATAGTAAGGTGTGTGAAGATATCAACAATTGCAGCAATTATAATTAAATTGATATCAGAAAATACAATAAAAGGAGCAGCAGCAATATTGAGTTTATGAGGAGAAGCTACTAATATTTAAAGGAGAAAAGAAGTCAGCGATTGATATTCAGAAATATTAATAGTCATAAAGCATCGATCTTTTTAAGGATGATCCATATTATTTTAAAAAGGGCACATAAAGACAAATTCAGAAAAAGACAAAATAAAGAAAAATAAAATTAAAAATAGGACAAAAGAAAAGTGAAGCAACTTTTCAAGAAGAGATACGATTTTTTTCTGAAGTTAAGCACTTCATCAAATGGTGCGATTTGGAATGTTTTCATATAAGACAAAAATCTTGTATTAAAAAGGTAAGAAGGCAGCGATTAAAATATGTGAAGGGCAGATAAGACAAAATTGTTATTTATGAAGAGTTGTGTATGTTTGATGGGTGATATCCATTAAGAAAAGGTATGTCTATTGCCTTCAATTGAGAAGATATATAAGATATTGTTACAAAATCGATGTTGTTGTTCTATTAATCAAGAGGAACGAGAGTTCCTTATATAGATTACAAGAGACGATGTTTCTAAAAGAAACAATCGTTAAGTTAGAAAAAGCAACGATGAGATGACCATTACGACATAAAAAAAATATTAAAACCCCAGAAGAACAACTTCAAGTGGCTAAACAAAAGGGCGGATGACATGCCCTAGCCACATTAGACATCGAATCAAGACATGAAGCTACAAAACAGAAAACAGGTCACCAAATGCAAGAGCCAGAAATGCTAGGTCAAGAGTTGAAGGCGCCCAGAAACAAGGCACACTGCCACAAAAGAGTTTGAAAACCCTAGCAAAACGAACAGAGTAAGGAGGCGGGTAAAATCCCCATCAGGCCCGAAAAAACGAGCAGACCCAGTTCGCAGTTGCAAAGACCATTGCTTCAAGGCATGGAAACCAAAAGCCGATGCCAGAAAAACATGACCCTAAAAGAAGATCAAAACGCGACCCCAAGTCTCTGAAAATCGCACGCTAGAAGGTTGCTTCCGGAAAAAAAAAACGCGGGCAATAGAAGACTACAGAAACGCGTTTACAGAAAATGCGGCCAAAAAAGGAATGCGTGTAAAAAAACATGAGCCAGAAGATCTTCGCGTGCCAGAAAGAGATTCAATCAGGAAGAGGATCTGCGACGTTGAGAAAATCGCGTCCACAAAGTCCACAGAATACAGCTCGCGCCCAGACGAAACACATTCAGGAGGAGATTGTGCGCAGGAGGAAACAAATCGCGGCTTCAGACAAAAACGCGAAAATGCCTCTGGGTTTTCAAAATCTCCTTCGAATTCTTCCAGAAAAAAATGCCCACGAAATTTCAGATAGAGAAAACCCTCGATTTTTAACAGGGAGCCAAAAAATTCCGAAATTTTCACTCTTCAAAAAATCTTCGAAAATTTCAGAAAGATTTTATTGAATTATTAATTCAAAGAGAACAAGAAAATCTCGAAAGATTTTTTATGAATTAAAAATTCAATTTTGAGCTTGCTGGCTCTGATACCATGTTACAAAATCGATGTTGTTGTTCTATTAATCAAGAGGAACGAGAGTTCCTTATATAGATTACAAGAGACGATGTTTCTAAAAGAAACAATCGTTAAGTTAGAAAAAGCAACAATGAGATGACCATTACGACATAAAGTGAAAGATATTATTCTAATAGATATTACTTTTGAGAATTAGAAATAAATGAATTCAATGAAATATTTTCTGAGTGTGAGGATTAAAAGAATTCAATGAAGATTTTCTGAGTATAGAGAGGAGGAAGAGCAGCACTATGAAGTGCAGATCAGATTTATTCTAAGAAGTATATGAGTGGTGTGAGTACGTGGAAGTGAAAGATCTTTGAAGTGAGGTGTGAAGTTAAAAAGAAAAATCATATATACAACAGCAGGTATGTAAGTGTATGGGTGTGTAAAATCAGAACAGCAGAGTAGTGTGTGTAAGAATGATTATGTGAAAAGAGGTGCAGAAGTATACATTATTTGTGTGAGCTTTAAAGAGGCATCTTACATCACAAGGAGGAGTTACCTAAAAGACAGATTTATGAAGATCATGTTGCAGATCTAAGTAAATAAGAATGTAGTCAATGAATGATTTTTAAGCATTGTATGAAGGAACTATAAGGCAAACTTATGTAGAACATAAGAGAAGACCTATGAAGCATATTGCAGAAGTCTTTTAAAAGAAATGAACAAGCAGACTTGATAGAGTAATTGATTTGGATCAGAATTGTGAAAAAGAAAGTACGTATATATGATCAGTTTGTAAAGGAAAGAGTACATTACTTGGATCAGACTTGTGAAAAAAATCATCATCTATTGCAGGGGTAAGACACAAAAAGATAGAGTGTATGTGTTGAGCAAATTTGAATGAAGAGAATATAAGAGGCAAATTTGTATGAAGAGAATATAAGAGGCAGGTTTGTATGTGAAAGAAAAGTGAGTTTATCATATGCTGATTTAATTCATGAGGAAGAGTGGTATTAAATGGAGAAGATCATAGCAGATCTGTAAGAAGGATATTTGAGTAGAATTGTCCATCATCCGTTGAAGAAGCAACATTAAAGGTGGAACACTATTCTTGAAATTAGTATCTTTTGCTAAGTTGGTGCTTGGCAAGTAGGAGTTTGGTGCTCCTTGTAGGTTGGTGCCTACTAAATCAGAGATAGGAGTTGATGCTCCTTGTGGGTTGGTGCCTACTAAAGTGTGAGAGTTGGTGATTCAAGTAGGTTGGTGCCTACATTCATTGTAATACTTATATAATTCATAAAGTACATTATTTGTACCGTGGTTTTCTCCCATAAGGGTTTCCATGTAAAATCTTGGTGTCAACTTGTTCATATTGTTATATTCTTGCATGGTTGATATTGTGTTAGAGTTTAAAGTGGGTAAAGTTGAAAGGGTAAAAATTTGTTAATATACTGATTCACCCCCCCGCCCTCTCAGTATATTTTGTGCTCTTCAATTTGCCCAAGCAAGAGTCCCTTTGCTTTTGTAGTTGTTTTGGTCAAGAAGAAGGATGGCACTATGCGCATGTGCGTAGATTATCATGCCTTGAATCAAAAGACGATCAAAAACCGGTATCCCATACCCAGGATTGATGAGCTACATGGAGCTGTGTACTTTTCCAAGATTGATCTCAGATTGAGCTACCATCAAATCAAGATGAGGGAATCGGATATAGAGAAGACTGCTTTCAAATGTCATTTTGGGCATTTCAAGTTTCTAGTCATGCCCTTTGGGTTGACTAATGCACCAACTACCTTCTAGTCCTGTATGAACAGGATATTTCAAAAGCAGTTGAGGAAGTTTGTGCTTATCTTCTTCAATGACATCCTCATCTTCAGTAAGACATAGGAAGAGCATCTCAAGCACTTGGAGGAAGTCCTTAGCATCTTGGAATCTAAGTTATTGTTTGCTAAGGAGTCCAAATGTGAATTTGGAATGACTGAGCTGTTTTACCTTGGCCATGTGATCAGCTCTAAGGGAGTTAGTGTTGACCCAAAGAAGATTAAGGCTAACTTGGATTGGCCTCCTCAGAAGAACATATCACAGTTGAAGGGTTTTCTGGGACTTTGTGGATTTTATAGGAGGTTCGTGAAGGGATATTCTTGGATGCCTGCCCCTCTTACCGATCTCACCGAAAAGGGGGCATTTTCATGGTCAAAGAAAGCACAAGTGGTATTTGATAGATTCAAGCAGCTCATGAGTTCATGTCCTATGTTGGCCATACCTGACTTCTATAAGCCATTTGAGTTGTAGTGTGATGCTTCAGTGAAAGGAGTTGGGGCTGTCCTAATGCAAGAAAAACATCCTATTGTCTTCGAGAGCAAAACATTGATGGGTGTTGAGAGGACTTAATCTATGACAAGGAGATGCTTGCAATCATGTATGCGTTGGCCAAGTTTAGGCAGTACTTGGTTGGGAGCAAGTTCGTAGTTAAGACTGATCATAAGTCTTAAACATTTCTATATAGGAGTGAATTTGCACCCCTTACGCAAATTCCCCTTTCAGACACCCTCACCTTAGAAAATCAAATACGAAGGCGAAATTCCACATCACCCAACTACCTTCCATCCACTTGGCATTTGTCCTTTGTGTCGGTGAGAGAATATTTGTAAGGAACGAATGCATGGCACACGGACGTCTATGCAACGCTCTACCGTCCCTAACGGATTCCTGAAGTTGGCAGAGGCGTTACACACCCGATTGGGGTCGAATTGTAACGTCCCTCTTCAACCAACTGACCTGAAAATGGCAGATTCTTCCTCATTCTTCCTTCAAATTCATCCATTCTCACTTCATTTGCTCTCTGGACGTTCATTCACTTCACTCTTTCACTCTCAAGCAACATTCTAGCACTTCCATTGTGAACATTGCAGCAACAGCAACAACAACACTCCATCAACTCCACATTGCAAGTGTGAGGCAAACCATAGAAGTGCGGGCTTGGAGTCTTGCGAGACCTCCCTTCATCACAGTTGCGGCTGTGGTGACTTTGCCAAGTCCATATTCTCCTCCATTGGCTAGTGAGCTTTTGGGTGGAGGTGGTAATGCTTCACTCCTCTCCTTTGTGATTTGATAGAAGCAGCATAATATTATTTGTAGTGCTCTTTTCTATTTCTTCTTTCCTTTATCACATATTCTACTTCATTGCTTTCTGGCTGTCCATGGAGGTGGAAACACCAAAACGGGGGTTTGACTGAGGCAAGCCCCTATACAGCCCCAACAATTTTCCCTCTTGCTTGTGTGTAGGTGAACGTGCACGTGGAGCTAGTTGGCAAATAGGCACTTTTGTGAGATCATCTTCGTCACCCTAGTTCTTATTTACTTGCTTTATCATTTTAGTATCTATTTCCTATACTTTCTCATTCTGTTTTTACCATCTAGATTAACTAGCTAGGCCGTTAGTAGGTTTTTCAGCAGTTTCTATTGCACTTGTTGTTTTATGGCCGTACGAACGCCAGCTCGCCAAAGAGACGTCAGCGCACCGCACTGTCATCCCAGAACCACTCTCGAGTCTCCGTGACCTAGAGCCTTGACGTGGTTGGTCCCCCTCTCTTACATTTTTGGTGAACCCGACATGAACCAACGTCTGCCCATCCGTCGGTGTTGAGAGTTTTCCCTTGTACCTTGTGATTATTGTAACCCTAAGTGTTGTGAAGGTTTATGAGCATCACAACCCAGTCCATGACTTCCGGGTACGTTGTTAGGAGAAGTGTGCGACACCTTCCGATGGAGAAGACGAAGGTCACTACTAGTTTCTCTACAAGCCTTTTTGCAAGATCTGTCGTTGGTCTGTCTACCCAGGAGCAAGTGTTGAGGGGCAAGGTAGGATTCTTCGATGAGACCGACCACATCCCCACTCCTCCTACATCTCCTACACCATCATCAGTAGATGAGCACGAAGCTATTCACATTCCTTTAGAATATATCTCTACCCTTAGCAAAGGGCTAGGTGACTTGGATAATCACCTGGAAAAGGATCCGAAGTTGGCTAGAGCCGCTCGGGTTATTAGCGAGATAAAGTATATGGTGGGAAAAGACCGAACAGGCATAGAACTCTTGGCTAGTCTCTCTAGTCCAACTGAAGCGTGTGCCCTTCCAAACAACGCTAACATTATACAAGGCACCTCTTTCAAAGAACATGAGAGACAACTAGGAATGTCGATGCCTTCCACGTCTGTGTATATGGCCGACACAGTCCCATCGATCAGTGTCTCCTCTGCCTCCGAGAGATCTGAAACTATCAAAGCGAACAAAATACCCTTACATTTCAGTTTCACCCCTCCTGTCACCTCTAATGGTGGAGGTTTTGATGGGTTGAGTGGTGGGAGCTTCGATAGTGGTGGGGGCTTCGATAGTGGTGGTGGCTTCGGCAGCGGGGGTGGCGCTGGCGGAAGTGGTTCCGATGGAGGCCATGGTGGTGGCTTCGAAAGCGGAGGTGGCTTCGGTGGAGCCCCTGCTAGTGGTGGTGGCCCCGGCAGTGGTTTCGACAGTGGCCACGTTGGTGGTTCCAGAGGTGGCTCCGACAGTGGTTCTAAAGGAGGTCCCACTAGACCTTTGTCATCCCAAGACCCTATTCTGAACGCTCTTCTTCAAAATATGGGTAAGATGCAAAGCCAGCTGGTGAGTCTCTCCCAAGCCTCTGCCCAGCCTATCTTTCAACCCTTCTTCCAACATAGTTCATTGTCGGTAGCAATCTTAAGCACTCCCTTCCAACAAGGAATGGAGATTCCTAAATTTGAGAAGTATGGCGGCAAAGGGGAACTGCAAATGCATGTGTTCGCCTTTAACGCCATGTGTATAGACTTCTTCCATCACGATGCGTTGATGGAAAAGTTATTTCCTCGATCTCTTAAAGATACAGTGCTCAAATAGTACTATTCCTTACCTGACAACTCTATTTTCTCATTTGATCAACTTGTAAATGTAATGTCCCCTTTTTAGCCTGTTGTTGATTTCAGTGGATTTAGCCTATTCCTGGCCCTCGTAGGCTAATATGTCTGGTAAGAGGGTCCTGGTGGTAGTTGGTTGGTGATGGTGCTTCCCGTCAGTTCAGTTTCAGTTTCCGGTTATAGGCTTTTCAGATGATTATTTAGCTCGGTTTGGAGTACTTACTATTTATAGTAAGTTACTATGCAGGGTTACTATTTTTAGACTGGCACCTGGTCACTTGGGGAACTGACAGAGTTAACTCCTGCTTCAAACGGCTCATTAAACGGACAATTATTCTAGGAGTTATTTATTTTTAAAGTGACTAGGGAATTATTTAAATATTTAAATGTTATTATAAAGTTATAACTTTATAATAATAAAGTCACTTTAATTTTATAAAGTGATTCAAATAAAACACTATATCCTAAAGTCACTAAAATAAAAGTAAAGTGGGAAATATATCTTTATCCCACATTGGTTGGAAAAGTGTGTGAGCTCTCCCAGGAAAGATATAAAAGGATCTACAGGGCTCATTTTTGGACATGCTTGGTTATTATTTTCTCTTTGGAGAATTTTGGGAAGCTTTAGCTTTCAGCAGGTTTGAGGACATAAACCCTTGAGCTTGGAGGCAGTGGACGGAAACCCATTGTCTGTTGGAGATTTCATTCAGATGTCTCACTTTGTGCTTCAGATTCAAACTTCTGGTTATCCAATCCGACTGTAAGTTCTGTGGCTATGATTGGAAATTTCTATTGTTATTTTACTGATGATTTTGAAGAAAATAATCATATTCAATTTCAGAACTTATTTCTAAACTGGTATTATATGATTTACATTGAAATTTGCTGCAAGTTATTGGATAAAATAGAAATCTGTTTGCATGCAATTTATCTGTTAAATTTTTTGTGGGAAAAACTTGGAGAAATTTGGGCAAACATTCGCAGGGAATGTTACAGAAATGGGGGTTTTGAGTCAGATCTCATTACAGTGGTATCAGAACCTAGACCTTGCCAGCGTGTTGAAAAAAAATAAAAAAAATCAATTGTTGCAATTGTTATTTCTTGCTAATTCGATTGCCCAAATTTAATGGTCAGAGACCAAATTTGGGTTGTCTATTCTGATCGAGGTTTTGAAGATAATAGAAGAATAATATTGAGGTGCATGTGTGCTTAATGAAAGCTCTTAGGGCCGTCATTATATTATGAGAAGAAATCGAAGATAGACGGATCCTACAAAGAGACATCCTATATGAAGACAAATTACTTCAGTAAGACAAAACAAGAGATTTCGAGAGATGCTTATAAGTCGAATTCATTTTGCTTAAAGGAGATGGAATACACTAAGGTTGTGTATTTTGCTTGGAATTGAATCGCTGAAGGCAAAACAGGGGTTGATTATTTTGATGAATCAAACAAATTATTCCTGTCAAGCCAATATTATTCACAGCTGGATGACGACACTGAGAAAATAATAAACGGTGTTCTCATAGTTAGAACACGGCAATAGGAGTCAAAACTAGTGTGTGCCTAGTCAAGTGAGAAACCTGTTGATGAAAGACGAATTCTGAAGACTTCCTAAATACCAAAGAAATCGTGATTATTTTGTAAGAATTTTCTTGGCATCGAATCCATTGAAGGAGACATAAAAATTAGCAAAATCTAGAGGTGACCTGTCAGGAGCAGCTTGGAACAGATTTTGAAGAAATTCGATTTCAACCTTGGCTGTCATCACTTCTTTAAAAGAAATTGATAATATTTGAAGGCAACGAATAAGACAATCAAGTCGGGTGTTTCCAGATTGAATAAGAAATTTATTATATCACCGCATTATATTTGAGGATTTTCTAAGGGTATAGCAATATCGTGGCACAAGCTATTGTTGGAGTCAACCATCGTATATCTTAAGGACGCTGATTAATATTTAAGTCATTCTCGTGATCATTAACAAGGAGGAGACAGGCTGAGTCTGTCGCTGGAGATTTGTGGAGCTGGTAAAGGTTAAGTCGAGGAATTAGCAGGGCCTATACATGGATGCTTGGGCAATGCACAAGTTCTACAAGAGAGGTGACGGGAGCTGCTTGATGCCGTAGTTAAGTTTTTCAATTCATCACTTAATCTACCGTCCAGTTCATTATTTGACAACAAAGGAGAAGTGATATTCCTAAAAGTGATGTGAAAGTCTATGCCCACGTATACATTGTGATATGCCAGAAAGCTATTCAGGATTGGTCAAACCCGAAGCATAAAATTATAGTAGTATGATCTTGGTGTCTGGGACCAAACTGAAGGTCGTTGGAGCTTTACAAGGTTGGACATGACTTCCTTCCAGACTTCCAGAACTCTACACGGAGGCTGTGATTATCTCAGACTCTCTTCAAAATCTAGGTTGCTACCATCTACAATCATTCAGGTTTCTTATATCATTATGGAATTGCAATTTACATATCTTTAGTTGTTGTCTTGTAGTTGCATCTCAATGTCTTAAGTCTTGCATTGCTGCTATTAAAAGATTGAGTCCTATCATCATATTGTGTTGTGAATTGCCCCTGTAGAGGGAGATCAGCAATTGAATTGATAAGCAGTATAATCAGTTGCATCTGCAGTTCAATATTCAATAAAAATTGGAAGTTTATCCTTTCATGGTCAATTAGCTACAATTTGAAGAAGACTGCTATCATATTTGGCTGGGCCTTTCATCTGAGAGTTGTAATCATTTGCAATGTCAATTAAAGGAAGATAAAGTTGTTTACAAACTGTTTGTAAAAATGCCTGAATTCTGTAGCAGCTACTTGATTGAATGCAATTGCATATTGTGGCTTTGAATATCATCGGGGCTACATAGATAATTAAGCCAGTCTAAATGCACTATAGCATCAATCAAACAGAAAAAACGAAATAAGAAACCATTTATCAGCTGGGCAGTTTGATTGCCAAGTGTTTGATAATACTCCTAAGAGCTCAAATTGAAGAAATAAAGGTCAAATTTGCTTCCTGAATGAGCAAACTGAAAATTTAGGGCAGATTTTGCAATGGGATTTTCCAGTAAATTAAAATGAAGACGATGGTAGATAAGAAAAGTGATCTTTTCTCGAAAGAATTCAATGATACATTCAATGGTAAACAGCTAAGGGACTTGCAAAAAGAAAAGGATGTAGGGAATTGGCTCTATGTAATTGGATTACAATTGAAGTTCATAAAATCTACCAATGATGTTCTCTCCAAGCTAGAGGAAATAGACACGTATTTGTCCAAAGTAGATCAAGCTGGTTGGATGCTTCTGAATTGGGCTATGCAACCCTCAATGCTCGCTTTGGTCCGGCACAAGTTCATGGAACATCCTTGTGAAAAGGTGAGACTTGCAGTAGCTTCTTGTCATAGTGAGCTCATAAGGATAATAGCTCATGTAGCACAATATAATGTTGGCATATTAAAAAAGGGTCTACAGTTGATTGTGGAGAGCCTATATGGGTTACATGATGTCAAAGCTCCTACTTTTGGTAAAAGGGCTAAAATTATAGAAATCATGGCAAAATTCAGACCATTTATCTTAATGTTGGATCTCAAGTGTGATAAATTGATTCTGCAAATGTTTCAATGCTTCTTAACTGAAATTAGGAAGCATCATCCAGACAATGTGAGGGCTTGTATGCAAACTATTATGTCCTTAATCCTAGATGAGGATGATGATATCTGCAAACAGTTGCAATCAGACTTGTTAGCCATTTGGAGGAAGAAGCAGTGTGTTTCCCACACAGCTTATACTTTCTCAAAAGGTTTGGTTGAGCAGAAAATTGGGGAGTTCAAGGAACAAATGACAGCTGCAGAGCTAATTTCTTTCGGTATACAGGCCCCAGGATCACCCAAAAAGAGCAAGAACCAAATGAGGCGAGAGGAGATTTGTTTCACTTGCCTGGAACATTGGTCACTTGATCACATATGTGAAGTTAATAAGGAAAAGGAACTATTGCAGCCAAGTAGTGTTGAAAACATACAAACAAATGAGGCTACAAAAATTGAAGAGGAAGGTCTAACCCAAGAAGTGAGCCTACTAGTTCCCCCAGAGATCTCCAAAGAAGTGCATGTATCTTCGTGTGATGAGGAATTGCTTAAAAAAGATAACACAGCAGCAGCCTTAGCCATGCATTTGGATGAATCCTACAAAGATTATGAGACATCTACAAAGGAATGCAAGAGTCTTTTGGTGGGCGACTTGGAGATTATGCTTGATAAATCATATGCGGATATGGACTCAATAAGTGCTCCGTTGGCTGATCTCTATGCTGTACCACCATTCATGTTTGTAGATTGCAAAGCAACCATTGAGAAAGAAGATGAGCCCCGGGTAGAAGAACAAGAAAGGAAAGAAGAAACATTTGATTTTGATTTGCAGCCTACAAGTATTCATGAAGAATGCAAAAACCAATCATCATTAGGGAGTGACTCACGTGAGGCTTCACCATCTTTGCAAGAAGATTCACAAGTGGATTCTATGGGAGAGATGAGCATGACTCCCTTTGATGTTGAACATGAGATTGTTATGGGTAATGATGGTATGGATTCTTCGGGTAATCACAATGCATCTATGAGTGTGATAGTTGATTCCAATGATGACACCAAACCTACACATGAAGAAAAATCAGAACAAAAGCTTTTAGTGTGGGAAGACTTACAAGATCATTTGGCGGTGAAGGATGATAAAATGATTCAAGCTTTGACACCATTGGATTCTACAACATCTTTTGAGACATCCTATAAGGTTCATAGCAGCAATGCCTTAGATGTTGATGTGTGCGCTGATGATAGCACACAAGATGCTGTTGATCATGAGGTGAGTGACGTTGAATCAACCTCATACTATAGTGCAGATTTGGGTGGAGAGCATGAGGTGGATCAGGAGATGGAGTGTGAGATGATCGACAATCCATTGTTCAAGACAAATGCTACTTGGTCTTATGATAATCCGCATTTTGAGTTAGATGTTGATCACTCTCTCGACCCCAGTCCTAAGATGAGCATTGATTGTGGCGTTTGGGATCCTTCCAGTACATCGGGATTTCAAACAGGGCCCTCTGAGGAGTTTACAGAAGTTTTGTTGATGTGTCGGTGTGGATTGGCTCAAGACTTATACCATCGACTGTGGGATGGGGAGTTGCCATCTTCAGAAGATGGGACTAGAGGCTGCAAGTACCCGACTCTGTTGTTTATAGTAGATTATTTGCAGGGACAGCAGTCAGTTATCCATCATGTTGATATATACTTGACAGGAGTTCCTTCTTCTATGTCACAGAGATTTCATATGGATACACGATTACAAGGATATTATGGCGTCAGTAGACATGATGGCCTGTTTTGTCAGCACATCCATGGGGGTTTGGCAGAGGATAGAGAGAGATATGGCGTACCAGATGCTTCCAGATGTTCTTATCTCCGCATGACGGATGGATGTGAGGTTTGGTATTTCTGGGATCCAGGAGGCGATAGGTTTCGCACTATGTATTGGACGGATTCCATTGGGTTACTTCACTATCTGCAGCATGGTGAAGTTGAGATTAGGTTTGCGCAGCAGAAGTCTGAGGATGTCAGACACAACAGACCTTCATTCTGGGTTTGGGATCCGAGAATAGCTTGCGCAACAGTGTATTTACTAATGCTACAAGAGTCAATTAGAGTTGAGTGGGACATTTCACAGTTCATCTTTGGGGCCTTTCAAGGAGTGGAGTTTCTTTGCAGTGGAGATTGCTTAGGGATAAGCAATTTTAGGGAGGGCGGACTGTAATGTCCCCTTTTTAGCCTATTGTTGATTTCAGTGGATTTAGCCTATTCCTGGCCCTCGTAGGCTAATATGTCTGGTAAGAGGGTCCTGGTGGTAGTTGGTCGGTGATAGTGCTTCCCATTAGTTCAATTTCGGTTTCCGGTTCTAGGCTTTTCAGATGATTATTTAGCTCAGTTTGGAGTACTTACTATTTATAGTAAGTTACTGTGCAGGGTTACTATTTTTAGATTGGCCCCTAGTCACTTGGCGAACTGATAGAGTTAACTCCTGCTTCAGACGACTCATTAAACGGACAATTATTCCAGGAGTTATTTATTTTTAAAGTGACTAGGGAATTATTTAAATATTTAAATGTTATTGTAAAGTTATAATGTAACTTTATAATAATAAAGTCACTTTAATTTTATAAAGTGACTCAAATAAAACATTATATCCTAAAGTCACTAAAATAAAAGTAAAGTGGGAAATATATTTTTATCCCACATTGGTTGGAAAAGTGTGTGAGCTCTCCCAGGAAAGATATAAAAGGATCTACAAGGCTCATTTTTGGACATGCTTGGTTTATGCTTGGTTATTATTTTCTCTTTGGAGAATTCTGGGAAGCCTTAGCTTTCAGCAGGTTTGAGGACGGAAACCCTTGAGCATGGAGGCAGTGGACGGAAACCCATTGTCTGTTGGAGATTTCATTCAGATGTCTCACTTTGTGCTTCAAATTCAAACTTCTGGTTATCCAATCCGACTTTAAGTTCTATGGCTACGATTGGAAATTTCTATTGTTATTTTACTGATGATTTTGAAGGCAATAATCATATTCAATTTCAGATCTTATTTCTAAACTGGTATTATATGATTTACATTGAAATTTGCTGCAAGTTATTGGATAAAATAGAAATCTGTTTACATGCAATTTATCTGTTAAATCTTCTATGGAAAAAACTTGGAGAAATTTGGCCAAACATTCGCGGGGAATGTTACAGAAATGGGGGTTTTGAGTCAGATCTAGTTTGGCTCATTACAGTAAATCAGTTTCTCCGACAATTCCAAGCCAACATCGAACCGAAGATGACCTTTCTGGATCTCGTCCGATGCAAACAAGGGGATAATGAGAAGATAACTGATTTTATAGCGCAATATCAAGCGCTTTTCTCACAAATCTCATACCCGCTGTTTGATTCTAACGTGCAGAAGGTATTCATAAGGAACTTGCAGAGACCTTGGCAAGAAAAGTTCACCCTTACGAAAATACCCTTCTTTCGCACATTTGTGTGCTACGCTACGAGAATATCAACAAACGGCCGTCCAGTTCGAGGGATCCTCTTCGCACTCCCGTTCAGAAGGGAAATCCATTGTATCGATCTCTGGAAAGGGTAAGGTTGTCGCAAATGTAGTAGCCGCTATGAATGATAACGGCCTCAAACACAACAGAAAGTTCACAAAGTTAGCAGAATCTTATTCTTCCATCTTATAGAAATTGTTGAAGGATAAAATCATAACCTTGGAGAACCCTAAACCTCTCAAGGAACCTTACCCTAGTCGGTACGATGCAAATGCCTTTTGTCAGTACCATCGAGTTAACAGACATGGTACCGAACGCTGTATGCGCCTGCATCACGTGATACAAGACCGCATCGAGGACGGTACTATTTGTCTCGATGGAAATAAACAAAATGCAAACAAATCAATGGCGAAAGCAAATAGTGAGTTGTAGATATACACGGACCCGTTTCCGTCACATTCTGCCAACTTAATTATCGATCCCTACAATTCTACCACCCAACTCGAGGCGTACATTAACATGGTCACGGTTACTCCTACTATGCAGCCTGCGACCGGCTCACCAGATGTGACATTCACCTCTCACAATATGCCCTAGAACAACAAGCCTTCCCCCCTTTACATTCCCGCTCGCCTCAATGGCAACATTGTGACAGGAGTCTTAGTTGACCCTGCGAGGCAAGTGAATGTCGTTATAGAAGAAACGCTATTGCTAAATTCATTGCAGAGGGAGGAGTACGAAGAAACAAAATCTACCATCCGTACGCACGATGGTCTTTGTCTCAAGCCATATGGCTCAATCTGTCCGTCCTAGTTGGACCTAGGGCTGTAGACACAGTCTTCGATGTTATTCCAGAGTCGGATTTGTTCAGGCTGAAGCTAGGCATACCTTGGCTAGCTTCCATGAATGCAATCGCCTCTGTCATTCATAAGTGTTTAAAATTCTCCCATGAAGGTGTTGTGCACGTGGTACATGACACTGGATACCAGTCGTTGGTGTCCGTGGGGGCTACTCGTTGGATCATTTTTGGCCCACCCCGGTCGGTCCGCTCCCTCCAAGAACGGACCTACTTTGCAAGAACTATGTGAAGTATAAGACTGGGGGCAAGAGACAGCCGAAGCTGACCCCTCTGATAGCGCAGCAGCAAGCTACCCCCTCTTCCCGAAAAGGAAAAGAGAAGCTAGCCCGTTCTCGGGATGCCTCTCTTGCTCCTCTTTCTAAGAAAGAGTTTTGGATATCTACTCCTAGATTCTACTTAAGGAGTCTGATGGTGCCAACTTGGCACCGACCTAAGATTAGGATTTCGGACCTCGCTACTAAACCCCCTGGTCCTTGGCCCTACTTGTCTGGTAGGAGAAAGGATCCCCGTGGGGAATCCTCTATGTCTCGGCCTCTGCGGCCTCCTGCCGCTTCTGCTCCCAAAGCAGTAAACGGGAAGAGGCCTGCTATCGATGCACTAGAGCCGACTCCCACCCTTGTTTCTCAACCTGCTCCTCCTGCTCACGTCCAAGAGCCTGTCCCTCCATCGAAAACGACTATGATGGACACCCCTATGGCTGAGCAGGAGCCTTACGTCCCTTCGCAACTCCCGGCCTCTAGCTCGAAGAGTCGCAAAAACCACCTTGTGCGTGAGCACAATCGCCAGCGAAAGGCTTTGGCGGCTAAGCAAGCCGCTTTGCACAAGAAAGGGAGACAAACGCACCTGTATCAAGGCCTCATGTTGTGTCCTCTCCCCTCCCCTCTGCTTCTGCTCAATCAAATTCAATCTCGCCTCCAGCTCCCGCTGTGAGTGTGAGTGCGCCTGACCCCAAAAAGGTGCAGGTGTTTATCACTCCTTCGACTAAGCCGCCCCTGATGATGTCCCTTTCGCACATCCAGTTGTTCCCTAAACCCATGGACATACCAAATACCTCGATGGTGTGCACCACAGTTTTCTCCACCTTTGTGCCTCTCGCCTTGTTTGTGGGGAGTTCACATCCCCGGACGAAGCAGAAAGTGAAGGATGGCCCTTCTAGCAATGGAGGGCATAAGAGGATCCCACCTTCTTCGACAGGTGGTCTCGCACTAGCTTGTTCCACCCTAGTAACGAAGCAAGCCCCGACTTCCCCGAAGTTTGTCACCGCTCCCAAGTCACTCGATGAGCCAAGCGGTGAATCTTGGGCGCAACCCTCTTCGTTCGTTGAGGTACGACATGGCACTCCAGTAAAGTGCATGTTCAACTCTCTAGACGAAGTCCTACCCTTGTCAACGATCTTCGTGAAATCGCTAACCATCACTCCACAAGAGCCTAGTGGAGAAGACCTTGCAAGGCCTTCTTCCTTAGCCATTGTTGCGAGGGGGTCGAAAGCTCCTCCCCTTAATATTCCACCACTGCAGGCTCATCCGCCTTGCCCATATAATGATCTAGATTGGGATGCAGACGACCTCTTGGTCGATGAGTGTTAGAGGGAGGCCCCTTCTTTATCTTTAGATTAGATGTGTGTGTGTTGTGATGTGTTCCCCCGTGATTGTGCTATGTGTTCTTGGTTGACCCTTGTCACCCTTGTTGGTGCTTAGATACAGGAGTGATTTTGTGTCATAAACCTTCTTCTATTCGTATCATCATTCTTCCATGTTTGTGTTTGATTTCAGCAAATTGGGGACGATGCAAAGTGTTAGGGGCATTTAGGCTTCCCTTCCATGTTGGCCCAATCTTTTATTTTTACTTTGTCTTCTATGCATTCTTCCTGATCTAGTGGGGATTGATGATCTTTCGCCTTGCACCACGATTATGTATTATTTATATAAGCATGAGCAGATCTAACCCCGTGAAACCAAATCCCCCTGTGTCCTCTATTTGTGATTCTTTCTTTTTCGCTCTTTTCTTATCTTCTTTGCTTGAATTGTCCCTCGCATGTGTGACAACACCATTTCTATGACATTTCGATTTTCAGAAAACGCATTCGTTGCCAATGAATCTTTTCTCGAGAACCTTTGCAAGCTTTTTCAAGAATTGCATTCTCGACTTGGACCCCTAACAGAACGTGTTTCCTTCATCATGGGTTCATAAAAGAAAGAGATTGAAAACTTTCCTCCGAGGAGGGAGTAGCCTTTTCCTGTGGGAGAAGCCTCGACCTTCCCCTCACAAGGGAGTATTTTCTTCCTTTCGAATTCCTTGATGAAGTGAACATCTTTCAAAAGGATTCCTTGATAATGAATCAATTTGAAAAAAACGTCTCTATTACACTTTCAAACAACGCGTCCCCTAAGTGTACCCCTCTTCACATCGAGTTCCCGAGGGACCCCTTTGAAAGCCTTCCAACTTGTCAACGGTCTATGTGACTATCCGCTTATTTGTCTGTGTGGCTGCTTTGTGTTTCCTGGCATGTTTTATCTGCGGATTAACAGGTTGCTTCGCAGGTGCGCCTGTGAAGCCGCTTTTTGACTCTGCAGAGTCCCCTTACATCTAGGTTTCCCTCATGTGAGAGATCTTGGGGGACGCCTCCTTACAGGTCTGTGGGCCTATGAGGCACTTACACATCCGGGTTTCCCTCATGTGAGAGAACTTGGGGGACGCCTCCTTACAAGTCTGCAGGCCTGTGAGGCGCTTACATATTCGGTTTTCCTCCATGTGAGAGATCTTGGGGAACGCCTTCTTGCAGGTCTGCGGGCCTGTGAGGCGCTTACATCTCTGGGCTTCCTCCATGTGAGAGATCTTGGGGGTCGCCTTCTTGCAGGTCTGCGGGCCTATAAGACGCTTCCTTCATGTGAGAGATTTTAGGGGTTGCCTCCTTGCAGGTTTGCGCGCCTATGAGACACTTTCATCCTGTGAGATTTGTCCATCGTTGGTCTGAGGGCCTTCAGTGTATTTTGTGCAACTTCATAGTTTTGCAGAGCTATGGAGTCCTTTGTTTGAAGCTCCTCAGGGAGAGTACATGTGGAGTCATTTTCCTGTCCTGCGCTTTCGAGCTCACCAGATTGCAGTCTGCTTCCTCGACGATTCAGGTATAAAATTCTAACCGAAGCACTCATCAATACTCATGCTCGCTAAAGTGGGGGCAAAATGTATAGGAGCGAATTTGCACCCCTTACGCAAATTCCCCTTTCACACACCCTCACCTTAGAAAATCAAATCCAAAGGCGAAATTCCACATCATTTGTTGGGGATGAATGCGCGGCGCACAGACGTCTGCGCAGCGCATTGTCGTCCCTAACGGATTCCTGCGTCTGAAGTTGGCAGAGGCATTACACACCTGATTGGAGTCAAATTGTAACATCCCTCTTCGACCAACCAACCCGAAAAATGGTAGATTCTTCATTCTTCCTTCAAATTCATCCATTCTCACTTCAGTTGCTATCTGGATGTTCATTCACTTCACTCTTTCACTCTCAAGCAACATTCTAGCACTTCCATTGTGAACATTGCAGCAGCAACAACACTCCATCAACTCCACATTGCAAGTGTGAGGCAAACCATAAAAGCATGGGCTTGGAGTCTTGCGAGACCTCCATCACAGTTGCGGTTGTGGTGACTTTGCCAAGTCCATATTCTCCTTCATTGGCTAGTGCGCTTTTGGGTAGAGGTGGTAACATTTCACTCCTCTCCTTTGTGATTTGATAGAAGCAACATAATATTGTTTGTAATGCTCTTTTCTATTTCTTCTTTCCTTTATCGCATATTCTACTCCGTTGCTTTTTTGGCTGTTCGTGGAGCTGGAAACACCAAAACGAGGGTCTGACTGAGGCAGGCCCTATACAGCCCCAACAATTTTCCCTCTTGCTTGTGTGTAGGTGAACATGTGCATGGAGCTAGCTGGCAAACAGGCACTTTTATGAGATCATCTTCATCACCCTAGTTCTTATTTACTTGCTTTATCATTTTAGTATTTATTTCCTATACTTTCTCATTATGTTTTTACCATCTAGATTAACTAGCTAGGCCGTTAGTAGGTTTTTCGGCAGTTTTTGTTGTACTTGTTGTTTTTTGGCCATACGGAGGCCAGTAGCGCTATCGTCACAGAACCGCGTTGTCGTCCTCAAACAGAAAGTTGTCTGAGGTGCAGCACCGACTCCAAAAACCAACTCGCCTAGCCCAAACCTAAGTTCAGGGTCTGAAGAGTGATAGAAGTACGTTATAGTGCTCATCATTATCAATCCTTATCCCAAGGCATCTTTTAGAGTGAGGTAAGTTAGGGCAGCCCTCCGCTCTCGACTCTCTGTGACCTAGAGCCTGACGTGATTGGTCCCCCTCTCTTACAATTTCATGCATCAGAAGGACTTGAATGAGAGGCAACAAAAGTAGGTGAGTAAGCTCCAAGCTTATGACTTTGACATCAAGTATGTCAAAGGGAAGAACAACATTGTGGGCGATGGCTTGTCTAGAAGGCCACACTTGAGCTTTTTGGTTGAGATCACTGCTGATTGAAAAGAGAAGATTATTGGAGAGTACATCAAAAATCAGTTTGTTACCAGCCTAGTTGAGGGTACTTTGCATGATGAGAGGTATCAGTTGGTTGATGGTTTGATACAATATAAGGGTAGGATTTTCTTGGTGCTTGAATCTAAGCACAAAAAAAAGATTTTAAAATCATTTCATGACATTCTCTTGGCTGGTCATCAAGGGTATTTCAAGACTTATAGGCAGATTCGTGAGAGGTTTTCTTGGAAAGGACTCAAGGATGAGGTCTTACGCTACATTAAGGAGTGCCTGATCTGCTAACAGAATAAAAATGAGCACACTATACCTGTTGGTTTGTTGCAGCCCTTACCCATTCCAAATCAGAAATGGGAAAGTATCTTGATGGATTTCATCACTGAGTTGCCAAAGGTGCAAGGGAAAGATTGCATCTATGTCATTTGTGGGCAGGTTGACAAAGTTTGCTCATTTCTTTGTCATTGCTACCTCATTTAGAGCAGCTCAGGTTGTTGATTTGTTCTTCAGAGAGGTGTTCAGATTGCATGGGTTGCCAAAAAACATTGTGAGTGATAGGGACATAAAGTTCCTAAGTACTTTTTGGTAGGAGATTTTCAGACTGAGTGGTACAATGCTCACTCCAAGCACTAGTTAGCACCCGCAAATTGATGGACTGACGGAGATTATGAACAAGTGGTTGGAAGGCTGTCTCAAGAATTATGTTTCAAGGCAGCAGAAGGCTTGGGTGAGATGGCTTCATTTGGAAGAGTATTGCTACAACTCTTCCTACCACATGTCAATCAAAATGTCTCCTTTCATGGCTCTGTATGGATATGAGGCTCCTAGCTTCATAGATTTGTTGTTTGGTGACAGTAGATCCCCTCAAGCAAGGGATATGTTGCAGCAGAGTCAGGACATTTTGAGATCTTTCAAAGATAATCTTCACCATGCACAAAATCAGCAGAAGTTGTATGCTGATCAATAATGACTTGAGCACACATTTGAGGTTGGTGACATGGTCTTTGAGACTCCAACCTTACCGACAATCTACTCTCAAGAAGAGTGGAGTAGAGAAACTCAAGCCACGTTTCTATGGACCTTTCAGGATCATCAGAAGAGTTGGGGAAGTGGCTTATGAGTTAAAGCTACCGGTGAGTAGCAAGGCACATAATGTCTTCCACATATCACGCCTCAAGAAGGCGCTTGGGCATAATGTTGTTGCTTCGTCAGACTTGCCTCCATTGGACGAGGAGGGACAGTTGGTTTTGGTTCCAGAGGAAATCATTGATTTCAGAGAGCGCTCTTTGAGGAGGTCTATCAAAGAGTGCTTGGTGAAGTGGAAGAACTAACCGATTAAGGATGCTACTTGAGAGGATGAGCAGATTTTACTAAATCCAGACTTACAATTGCTTGAGGACAAGCAATGTTGGGGAGGGTGGACTGCAATGTCCCCTTCTCAGCACTAGTTCCATCTGATGACTATTAGCCTACCTCGGAGGCCTGTAGCCTAGTCAGAGGCAAAATTAGGGTTCCCATTTTTCTAGGAGGTTCCTTTTGAGTTTTCAAGGGGTTGTTTGCAGGACTTTGGCAGAGGGACGTCTAAGTCTTTCTAGGATTTCAGAGGGCTTTAGAATGGCATGACATGCATTTTCATCAAAAGACATTTTTGGACTTACTCTTTTTAGTAAGTTAAACGACTGCCCGGTTTGTGCTCTAATGGAGTTTGGAGTCTCTATTTTTAGAAGTATGCTATTTTTAATAAGTGTTATTTTTGGCAGTGTAGTTTGCGAGCAATTCAACACTCAATGTCTATTTTTGGCAAGGCAATATATGCAGAAGCGTCTCCAGCTTTCTTGGAGCCTATTTTGGAAAGTGGCAACTTAAGTTATGTTTTAATATTGTGCTTTTTGGCCCCCAACACCTAGACACATGACTTTAAGTTGTTTCTAACTTGTGTTATTTCATAAGGTCGTCCAACTTGAGAAATATTTGCTTTGATAAAATTGAAATTGCTGAGTATTATTTGGGCGCCCAAGTCAAGTCAAATGCAAATTAAAGGATTATTTTATTCTCCTTTTGGGCATCTCTTCTGGAGGGAAAAGGTAATTCGAATTTCTAGGTTGGAAAGCTATATATACAGGGCCTTGCCTCTTCATTTGGTATCCATTATTAATCTTATAACGAAGTGCTACCAGATTTTATCCTGACTCTTGCTTTGGGGTTGGAATACCTCCTAGCCTTTCTCAATTTTGGGCTTGCAAGATAGCTCCTAACTGATTGTTGGAGCTCCATCTTCAGAGGGTGCAACTGAGCTTCGATGAAGATGGCTTCTTTTGATGTTTTCTGATTTTGGTGTGGTAGTGAGTTTGCTTTCAATTTGTGCCCATTTTGGTGTGTTTCCTTCAATTTTCATGTTCTTGGTTTGAGTGTGGCTGTAGCACATTTTTACTTACATCTTGCTAAGGAGTGGGGCAATTTTTGTGGGTATGGACTCATTGGATTCCTAGTACTTAGGCACCCCTATGCTCCTATTTTGGTGATTTTTGAGGGTGTAGTTGAATTTTGCTTGAGGTCACCCTTCTCAAGGTGATCATACCATTTGCTGATTGTGCCTTGGGATGCATGCCAAAATAATAAGTGTTGTTTGGAGTGGTTTTGTTGTTGGAGATTGGACGCCTAGCCTCAAGGCATCTTTTGCTTCTAGTTTGGGTTCATTTGGAGGAGATTTGACAAAGATACGAGCATTTCGGTGGATTGCAAGGTTGCTGGTCAAAAAATCAGAATGCTGCAATTCTGTATCAGACCTCATATTTTCAGTATTTCGCCTTATTCTCTTAATGCTCATCTTTGTATCTGATATGGAGATCACTGTCTAACATTTGGGCTTTCAAGTTACTATATTTCCTCAGTTTCATTGTAAGAGCTTTCAATATTGTAACGTTGTTTCAATAGTACTAATCAGCTCTTTTATTTCTCCTCTTAATTTCATTGAGGTTGGCTTACCGCCTTGTTGCTTTCCTTTGTTACCCACTAAAAAGTGGAAGACGCTAGATTGTCGTCTAAGCATTTTACTTTACATTTACTTTCCTTGTAGCCCACTAAAAAGTGGAAGAGGTTGGCTTGTTGCCTAAGTACTTTCTATATCAGTCGGCTTGCCACCAATATGATTGTATTTCCAACTTTCTCTATTATAGCTAATAGATCCCCTTACACTGTATACTCTCACCTTGCCCACTCCAAGATCTGGGTGATCAAAAAGTGAAGACTTGCTTCCAAATTTGTAATCTTTCATTTGAGCTAATGCTAACGAATAAAGTTTGTGTTGAAAAATCAAAAAATAACTAAGGGGGATATTACACCGATGCCCTATTGTGGAAACCAACTATTTGCTCACTATCCGAAGTCTCAACCGATTGGAAGGCACATTTACTAGTAGAATATTCGAAGAACACTTTTGCATGTGAACTATTGGAGGGACAAGTTCATGATGACCAATATAAGGTAGCAGATGACATCATTTCTTACAAAGGTCAGATCTACCTAGTAACTGAATCAAAACTAAAAGAGAAAATTGTCATGTCCCCGAGATTTTAGGACTAATATAAAGCACTGAAACACAAATAAATAAAATAAATAAATGATAATGTAAATATTAAAATATAAATTTAAATATGAACAATTTAAATATTGTTATTATAATAATATAATACTCTGAATATTAACACATATATAAAATTAATATAAATATAATAATAAAATAAGAAATAGATAATATATAAACATAAATAATACATATATTAGAAATAGTAGTGTTCAGTAAAAATAAACAAAGGCAGCGATCCATTATAATTAAAGGCATGTAAGACAAAAGTAGGATAGGATGAATGGAATAAGACAAAGAACAAAGGGTGCGATCATGTTTAAAGGATTTAAATTAATTTAAATGGCAGCGATTAGTTTCTAAAAGTTACATTCTTTCAAAAGAGATATAATATCAAATGCCATGTCCCTTCTATTAGTATGAGGAGGGTATAAGATGAAAAAGCAGAAAGCATCAGGGATAGAGGAGAGGAAAATTAGAAGCAGCGATTAAAGAATAACAGCAGTCACTTTATGCTGAGGTGTGATTAATATTTTAATAAGTAATAATTTATGGTAATTGAAAATCATGACCTTTCAAGTGATCTCAACTACCAAGAGATACATTCCTCCATATTAGAGATATAAAAAGACAATAGGAAGTCAAACCTAGGGAGGGGAAGATAAGAACAGCTTCAACACGTCCATGGTAGTTTGGGTAGGACTGTAAATAGATATATGCATTGCTGCATTTGAATAATATCATTGAAGGTTGCGATCTCCCATGGACAGAGAAATTGAGGAAGCCAAGATTGATCAGGGGGTCATCGTGAGAACAAGAGCAAGGCGAGTAGGAAACAGAAAACGTGGGAAATACAGTGATTCAGGTGAAGTTATTCACTTGGCACTTAATATTTAGCATTTCCTAGATTCTAAACTTAATAACCTTACAGCAGTAGATTGTCCAAACATGGTTGATGCAACTTATTATCTTTATTTGTAAATCTGACTGCCATATCTCAAGCTGAACATATGAACCCAGCATACAAATATACAGATAAACATAGGGCAAAGAACCGATGGTTAAAGATTGCTACAACTCTGAATTAGTTAGTATTGCTTGCTGTATTATTCAATTCTTGTCTCTTTAGTAAATACATATTCATGTGCACCATTTAAATATCAGTGGAAGGAACTATGGATAGAACTAACATTATGCAGATGTATATGTTTCTTCATAAATTTAGAATTGCATATACATAATAGAAATTGCAAATCTGATTATTGATGCAATGTTTTCTTTAGTAGTATCATAAAAATAATTGTTCTAGAAATAATGCAATAGGGATTTAAAGAATCAATGATAAAGGAAAATGTATTTGTTTGTTTAAAAGATTGTCTTCTGAGTGTTGGCAAGCTTATTGGGAGGAAGGGTGCGAGGGAAGTGGTGCCTAAAAACCCCACTCAAGTCCACCCCCGGAACCCAAGGCAGGGATGGGCCCTGGAGGGGTGGAAATTCCACTCATAGTCCGCCCAGTCCCAAGGCAAGGGTGGGCCTTGGAGGGGTGGGGGTCCCACTCAAGATCCGTTGCGGCCATGGAGGGGTGGTAGGCCCAGGCCACTTATACGCTCCCCCAACTGTCCCCAATAGGTTAAGTGTCTTCCAAGGTGATGGCACGGGTAGAGAAAGCAGGTACAAGTGTTTCCACTAAGCACGCCACTCCAAGGGTGGAATAGTCTTGGTCGGACGTTACTGTTGCTTGGGGCCAAGAGGTGGATAGTCTTGGTCAGACGCTTGTGCTCTTGGGTAGATGGATAGCTTCGGGCAGATCTGCCCATGCCACTCCTCATATGTCTTCATCATTGCTTTTGTGATTATGTTTATATTTTGCATATCTAAATATTAATGCTAACAAATATGTTGTTGTTATGGTGAATACAGATTCCAGTCCAAGATTATTTCATTAGAGAGAACATTCCCTTGAAAGAAGAAACCCTAAACCTAATCAACAAGCGAACCCTAGGGCAAAGCAGGACAAGGGACATTACAAAAGTCTTGAGGGTTGTGCATGAGACACCATTGCTGGGACACCCGGGATATTTTAAGACCTACAAACAAGTTAGAGAAAGTTTCTCTTGGAAGGGCCTCAAAATTGATGTCCTTCGTTTTATTCGGGAAGGCACAACATGTCAACAAAACAAGGCAGAACATACTTCCCCAGCAAGATTATTACGGAAGGGCCTCAAAATTGATGTCCTTTGTTTTATTGGAGAAGGCACAACATGTCAACAAAACAAGGCGGAACATACTTCCCCAACAGGATTATTACAACCTCTTCCCATTCCAAAGCAAAAATGGGAGAGCATCTCAATGGACTTTATGACCGGACTCCCTAAGGTCCATGGTAAAGATTGTATCTTTGTGGTTGTCGATCGGTTAACCAAGTATGCCCACTTTTTTGAAATTCCTTCTGAGTACAAAGCACCACAACTTGTGGAATTGTTCTTCAAAGAAATATTCAGGCTCCATGGACTTCCAAAAAACATAGTGAGTGACTGTGATAGCAGATTTCTTAGTATCTTTTGGACTAAATTATTCAAACTATCAGACACGAAGTTAACAACCAATACTAGCTACCACCCGCATTCAAACGAGCAAACCGAGATTGTTAATAAATGGGTGGAAGGTTATTTGTGTAACTATGTGGCAGGTCAACAAAGGACATGGATTAAGTGGCTTCATTTGGGAGAATACTTTTATAACACTACTTATCACATGTCAATTGGGATGACACCATTCAAGGAATTATATGGATATGGTGTATCATCATTTTTAGATATGCCATTTGGAGAAAGTAAAGCACCTAAGGCCAAAGAATGGGTCTAAGAATGTCAAGATATTCTTATGTCCCTTAAGAATAATTTACAACACGCCCAAAATCAACAAAAGATCTATGCGAATAAACATTGAGTTGAGCAAAGTTTTGAGATTGGAGATTCCTCTGCCTACAACCATACCGACAATCATCCTTGAAGAAGAGTGGTGCCGAGAAGTTGAAGCCCCAATTCTATGGACCTTATAAGGTGATCAAACGAATAGGGGAAGTGGCATATGAACTAGAACTCCCGGAAAGCAGCAAAATACATAAGGTATTCCATGTCTCATGCCTCAAAAAGGCTCTAGGACAATAGGTTACCGCCTCCGCTGAACTTCCGCCCTTGAATGAAGAAGGCAAGTTGGTCTTGATTCCCGATAATGTTATAGACACAAGGGAGAAAAGGTTGAGGAACAAATCCATCAAAGAATACCTCATCAAATGGAAAGGTTTACCTATGGAAGATTTTGCGTGGGAGGATGAGCAAAGCCTCCAACAGCCTAATCTAGGATTGCTTGTCGGCAAGCAATTTCAAGGAGGGGAGACTGTAATAACCCATTTGTTTACCAAAGAAATCACGTAAGCGGATGGCTCCACTGAACGTGAAGAACAATATTGCTGTTCAAAAGATAGACAATCAATTCGATCATGCTTGAATTATTAAAGGCAATCAATCAGATGCATTAATCAATTAGTTAATGGTAATTTTGGTAGGGGAGATAACTAAAGAGAACAGCCATGTTATTATGCGCAGCGACTATATGAGCAATAATTATTAGCATTTACAAGGCAGCATTTAGGAGGATTAAGAAGGCAGTGAACTTACTGAAGAGGTGAGTGATTAATATTTCAACAAGCAGTAATTAATGAAGATCTCTTAACTAAAGGTCACATCTCTATTCAAAGAGATGTGTCCCTTCTTGTTAAGGCATAAAGATATACAAGATAATAAGAAGTGAAGAGGAGGAGATCATCGAACATTGCAGAATTATATATTTAATACAGCAGATCAAGTGGTCTCTAAGAGCCCACGACCAGCTTATTGGATGGACGCATAATCAATTAGATAATAATCAGACACAGCAGCCACTACAAATCGCATGGATATAAGATCTTAATCAGAGACAGCGATCCAATAAATTATAAAGGAAATAGTTTATTACACCAACCATTTGCATGTATTTAAAGCATTATAACGTAAACAGCGAATTACTTATTAATTCAGACTTAGTTTCCAGATTCATATTAAGAACCAGGCATCATTATTATCATCATATTATCTATTCTTATCAATATATAAATAGCCAATAAACAAACTAGTGTTATTTATTTTTATCATCTGTTAAAAATTATTGGTGCTTGGCCTATTTTGATATCTTATCTATAAATTGAAGGCAAAATTTAAGACAAATCTATAAGGGACATTACACATTGACACTTTTATAGATGAAACGCTCTTAGTGTTTGGATTCAAAATATCATTAGGTTGTGTTGGTTTGGGAGCATATGCACCTTGTCGATGGGAAGGTGATCGATTTCTAGTCATATCATAGCTACAATAGAGATGGAAGAATGGTGATTAATCGTAGGTAGGATCATAACCACAATAGAGCTAGATATATGGTGATTGGTCACAAGTCACCTTGTAGCTACAACAAAGCTAGAAGCGTTGTGATTAGTTGTGGATTGCATCATAGCTACAATACAACTAGGAGCATGATGATTGGCCACAGGTCAGATCATAGATGCAAGTCTAATAGCAAGGTAGTTGGAAGTAGGTTAGATCATAGACAGCTTTAATGTTTTCACTTTTTGTCAATTCACTTGAAAGGTTGCCATTAAATGAGACCATTGATGATGCCACCTTTCTATTAGATATCTTTCATTTTGAACCCTCCAAAAAGGGAGACATTGCAGGGAGTTTCAACAAATGTGGATGCCATCTTCTCAAGGCCATCTAAGAAGAGATTTAAGTGGGGTATATTAGAGTGGATGTAAATCCCTCTAAGGAAGTGTTAGCTTAAACCTTAGCAAAATGACCAAGGATAAACTAATCATGTAGTCTAAGAAAAATTTAATAAACTTAAACTCACATCACAAGGTTGAGAATTGTTGTACCTATACAAATATTTCGATATTATGCCAAGTTTCTAAGCTAAAATCTCGTTTTATCACCAATTCAAATGGCCATATTTCAATGTTTTTCCCTATTAGTTATGTTACGCTTTGTTGTTCCTTTTGTATGTTGGCAAAACAATAGATATGACCTTCAAGAAAATTAACCGATGCAAAAAATGGAGAGCAATCAAAGACAAAGTGCATTTCAAAGTCGAAATGCTTCCCCATGTCGAGTGCACACCTGATTGAGGAGACCCACTAGACCAGAAGAACAATAGTTTTTGTCAAAGAAATTGTCTAAGGAAAGAAATTAGGTGTGCACCTCAATAAAGGTAACCTTAATTGAAGAGCACACATAAAATACTGAGAGGGTGGAGGTAAATCAGTATTTTAAAACTTTTAAACTTAAATCAGCAGAATTAACAATAGAAACAGTAAGAACAACCATCAACATGAAGAACACCAAATTTCACGTGGAAAACCCTTTCGAGTAAAAAACCACGGCAAAACTATGCTTTCATTAGCAACAAATGGGCACCAACCCAGATTACAAAAGTGAGCACCAACTCTCCGAGAGCACCAACTTCGTATGACTGAAGCACCAACTTCAGTGTGAGCACCAACTCACAGAAAATATACTCAACGCTGAAACTTCCGATTTTGACTTGCAAAACCCCTTCCAAACACATAAACTCCTCAAACTAAGCATAATCCCAATCTGACCTTATCTTCATAATTACTTCTCTCAATTGCTTATATCAACACATCAACATCAGAAAGAAAAACATACTTCCCTTGTACACCTTGACTTCACCTTATACAAAAATTGATTTGAGTGTATTCAATAAAAACAAATCCTCAGAGTTCCTGCTAGTCATGAATAAAATTACTGAGTCAAATCTGAAAGAGCTTACACACAGCCTGCACCATTTATCAAAACAATATCAAAGCAGCAGAGGCTAAATCATATTAGAAATAATGCTACACCCATCTCTAGTAAAGGAAGCGAAGGAGACTATATCTTCCACATTACACAAGGATAAGCACAATATAGGCACAAACTTCATCTCTTTACTCAGCCTGAGAACAAACTTTCATTCATCTTAACTTCTCTTCTACAGCCCGTGTCAAAACAAAGCAGCAATAGCCAAGGCAAAGGGAAGATGCTCAACGATTTAAATCTCATGCCCACTCAAACAGAGTGTATCCTCTGCCGCTCCCTTATATCATCACACAGAAGCTCGAACCACCCACACAAAAATATGAAGTCGATATCTTCAGAAAAGCCCAACTCACTCGGTTCGACCAGACAAAAGGCATTCAGCAAAAAATATAGAAGATTAAATTCAAATCTCTATACATAGCCATGATTGCGTACAGAGCACGAATATGCTCACATCAAAACGGGAGAGTGAGGTCTGCTGTAGAAAACCGACGTTATTGAAAGAATAGCAGAAGGTCAATGCAGCCAAAACTCATATATTTCGCTATATTGAATTGGTTTCCATTATTAGGACACCCGCACAATGCACTGAACGATGGTCATAACGTCTTGAAAGGTATGCGAATGACAAAAAGATAGGAATGAAAGGCCGTTCAAGATGTTTAAGAGACATGAAGGCCAAGAAAATGTCGTGGCACCATAAACACGCACTCCACAATATGTAATGAAATAGTTGTTGAAGCCGGCTCACAATAGGTGCACAGAATATGTTGGCGCTGAAAATGAGTTTCCATATTAAATTAAGGCTCATAATATTCATATTAAGCCACCCGTAAACAATGATTAAGACCAACGCAGGCAATAGAGACGGTATGAATAAAAAATGTTTTCAAATAGCCGTCCCATACATACTCAATAGGAGAAATCTGAAACCGATGCCATAAAAGATAAAATTCAACAGAAATAATAAAGAATCCAAATCCCATAATATTCTAATGTAGGGAGCCGCCAGCATAGACATTAAAAGAAATTGTGCTACTCCTGAAGACCCGAACATTTGACTAATCAGCATCGACATGGCATAGACTATTCAACCGCTGACTTGGCACATAGACAACGGATTTGCTGACTCAAAAACTACTGACATGGCACAAAGTCTGCCATAATGTTAACTCCAACAATTACACCTTCAAACATTGGCAATTTAAAGCATAGACAATATGTAGTGATACAAAGATACTCTAATTATAAAATGCCAGCCTTTGACATCAATGACAAATATTTCAACACTAATCATGTAGTCTAAGAAAAAATTAATAGACTTAAACTCACATCCCAAGGTTGAGAAATATTATGCCAACTTTTGAAGCTAAAATCTCATTTTATCATCAATTCAAATGGACCATATTTCAATGTTTTTCCCTATTAGTTATGTTACATTTTGTTGTTCCTTTTGTATGTTGGCAAAACAGCAGATATGACCTTAAAGAAAATTAACCAATGCAAATAATGGAGAGCAATCAAAGACAAAGTGCATTTCAAAGTCAAAATGCCTCCCCATGTTGAGTACACACCTGATTGAGGCGACCCGCCAAACCAGAAGAACAATAGTTTTTGTCAAAGATATTGGCTAAGGAAAGAAGTTAGGTGTGCACATCAATAAAGGTAATCATATCTCCAATTCAAAAGGCAGAATCACATAGTCAAGTGAGCACCTGACAACTGAAAAATGAAACTCAAGGCTAGTCTTGAAATCACATTCAGGTGTGTGCCTGTATGAAGGAAATAGGTTTTCAAAATCAAATTCTCAAATTTACATTTTGAGGTGAGAACCTCAATAAGGGAAATTGGTTTCCAACTTTAAAATACGAAAAAATGCTACGTAAGAAGCAAAAGCACACACCTATGTATGATAGAAAATCAGTCAAAATTGAATGGCATGTTAAGCCACATGCCTAACTGAGGAATTTCAATGATAAAAGATTGAAGTCAAAAAATTTATTACGAAGGGGTTTGCCTAAGAAGGAGAATCTTCATTTTCAAATTCAAACGTCTTTTGCAATGTGACTTGCATGCCTAGAAAAGGGAATTTTAGTTGTAGATCAACAAATATTTTTGCACATGTACAGGCACATGCTTGATCATGGGATAAATATATTTTCACTGTGATATTTTGAAAGCATATCATCAAGCACAAACTTCACCAATAGAGGTTCGTTTTAAAAATCTCAAGTTGCTTGCAAAAGTGTGCACCTGAGTTAAGGGTTAGGTTGACAATTTTGAAGATTTAAGTCACACCAACAAGGGCGCATCTGATTGAAGCAACTGCACAAAATTGTTGATAGAGGCAATATACAAGGTGAAAGGGGTTCAAATTTTTGAAGTTCATTTGTAGTATATTGATGCATATTTAACAATGGACAGATTACATTTAAAATCAAAGAGAAAATCCTGATATAGAGGTGTGTGCTCATGCAAAGAGACTGTTGTTCAAGTGTGAAGTTCAAATCCTTATACAAAAGTGTGCTCCTATATATAGTCAAAAATGCATTGCAAAACTAAGAGGATTTCCCATCATTAGGTGCATATGTGACAAAGGGAGGATGAGTTTTTTAAACCAATGTTGAAGATCATTGCTAAGGGCACACATATTCTAGTTGAGGCAGTAAACCTATTAATAGGTATGTATTTTCTAAAACAGTCGTCCATATTCAGTTCAAGCCTTCAACAGCAGATTGAAACAATGAGATCAGTGATATATTTAGAACTCTAGGGCACCTGATTTAGAAGTGAGTTTGTTATATCTTCATTGTTTCCTACAGTAGATCACAGAGCAGAATGTAAAAACATCATAAGATAACAAAATTGTGACTCTAGCAATCAACAAAGCAATCTTATTTGGCAAAATTTCAGCAATGATCATCAAATGCACCTATTTCAGCCCAAATATTATATCAATGAATTGTAATTTCTGGGTATTGCTGCTCACCTAGGGTTTCGGCAACAGTTTTCAGTCATTGCCATCATCAATATGTGGCTGTTGATGTTCATATTCATCCAGCCTGATTAAGGTTTGTCGCTATTTTATAAAGTTTTTATTGATTGATCAAAATGAATATATCAATGGCAATGTCATGTCCCCTCGCACAGACAAACTAAACCAACGATCATAAGGATTACATATCAAATGCTGATCGCTCCAATCTGAGAGGCAGAACGGCATCCCATGGAGGTTACCCAGCAATAGGCAGAAGACAGTAAAGAAATCGCATTCGTAAAAGATCATTATTAATGGAAATCGAATGCATAAAGAATTGGTAAAGGAATTGAAATTATAAAGGACAATATTAATATGTATTAATTGCCTTTTAAGAGATAATCGCAAATGGTTAAAGAAAGAACAAGGGATGCCTCAAACGAAGGGACATAGCCACAGAAGAGACACGTCTGATTAAAAAGATATAACCATCCACACTCGTAGATATAAGGGACGAGCCAATTCATGGGAGGAAGGAATGAAGCGGGAAGAAAAGAGATATCAGGGAAGGAAAGCAACGGACTATCAGCCCGATTGACTATTACCAGACTGCCTTACATGATCAGGTGTAACTCTGCTATTTGTCCTTCCTCATGACTGTCGGTCTGATTCTGGATATTGTTGCTTTATGTATCGATCTGATTATGTGTGTTATACCTATCGGTCTAATTCTGTAGATTCTGCTCATTTATGTAAATATATAGATAGAGATCTGGTTCTATGAAATATGTTAATAGGAATCTGCATCTGTATATGTCAGTTGGATTCAATATGAATAGAAAGCATTAAATGTATACAGTTGGTAATGATTTATCTATATATGCATATTAATGTCAATGAATAAGAATAAATATGAGTGTATTAATCTGTCTGAAAACCCACCTTGTGGGAAGGGCCTGAGGAAGCAGAAAGGCCCTAAAGATCCCACTCAAGAGCTCTGCCCAATCCCATGGTAAGGATGGGCCTGAGGAGTGGTAAGTGCCAAGAGCTGCTTGTAAGCTCCACCCATTCCCACAAGTTGGCATGTGTCTTCTGATGTTGTGACATGGATGGGGAAAGCAGGTACAAGTCACGAAATGGGGAGTTGTGGTATACAACCTCTTAGGCTTGGCATATGACTTCGGACGGACCCTCCATGTCCCTTCTCCTAGTTTATAATATGTTGCTTTCTTGAATATCTATTAATGTGATGTAATTGTCTAATGCTGATAAATAGATATACCGTTTGGGGAATGTTGTTCATGTGGTGAATGCAGGTTTCAATCCAGGATTACATCATTAAAGAGTTATTCATTTGATAAGGTGAAAGCCCTAACCCTAGTTTGTGGAATTTGATATCAATAGACGAATTTTAGAGCCAATTAGGATAGGGGACATTACAGGAAAACAACAATCATATTGCTAGATTTGCAAGAGGTTTTGGTTCAGGTTTTTAGTCACCATTTCTGTAGTGTTTAGGTTAGTCATAGGAGGCTATAACCATCCATTTTTTTATACAGTTATAATTCTATTCTCTTTTGAATATATTGTGACACTGAATCCTTGAAGATTCCTCAAACATTTATGTGTTTTGTGTTCTATATTGGATGTTGTGAATATTTACTTTATGTTAGTTATAATATATTACACGTAAAAACTCACACAAAGCACATTATTGGCAGGTTCAGGGATTTGCTGCATGCCACCCTTATTTTGTAAAACATTAATTAAATCTTTAAGTATTTTTCGAGAAAAAGCAACAAATATCATCTGGTTGGGATGAATAACTAGACTGCATGACAAAAAGGACCTAGAATATCTAATCAATCAAAGAAATGTTAAAGCCAGTGAAGTGCCTGATGGAATGTCTTAGCTAAAATTAGCTAGAGACAAGCAGGAAACAGTTTAGATGTAAAACTATACCCAATGCATGTTCAATATCTTCCGTTAGATCTTTGCCAACTCCTAAATAAATCCGTTTTAAAGCTCAACCCATCCCATTCTCAATATTTTAAAATTTTCAGTTTGATAGCTTATAGATTTGAGATAGATACTGCAATATGTTTCCTCTGAAAAAGGTTTAAGCTCATGTACATCTTAAAGAATGCAACAATGGAGTTGTCATTAAAACCTATTAATTCTCAGCATATCTAAATTATTGAAAGAAAAATACCTGAAACTAAATAATTCTTCAGTTCATTTCACCACCTGCTGATGAAAAGCTGTCAATGAAGCACAATGTACGGAACAAGGATCTTCACGTAATTTAAAAGATTAGTTTTATAAAACTGTAAACATTTAGAAATTATTACGGCTGTCTAATAGAGCACTGAGGATGGGATATTTTGATAGAGTAATAAGGTATGCTTTTCAAGAAGCCATTACAAATCCAATTTGATGCAAAACTCAGCCATTGTTTTAGTCCTGCAGTATAATGGCCACATCAGTTTATTTTTGATAAACAAGAAAAGAAAACTGCCAATTGGCATACTTTTTATAAGCTATCAGTTTGTGCATGGGAAAGAAATCATAATGCCAAAATCAGTGGCCAATTGCTGCATCTAGCTTATTCCAGCAAAGTTGGAGGAATGTCAATTCCAAAACTGTACTTGTCTACATCATTGTGGATATTTTCTTTTTCATTACTTAAGAGAAATTAGCTTTCAAAGTGAATGTCCAAAAGCACTCACTTTATTATTATACACTTCCTTTACTCTAAAATCTAAATATTAGGAATAAGTGGGTTATTCTTCAATATTATCTAGTTGAATGGTTGAAGGTAAATTTTGGCCAATAAAAGCAGAACACTATTTACCACTTTTTGATGGGGATGAGAAATAAAATTATTATTAACTGTTTGGCCATTGAAGAGTGCTATTTAAATAGAGTGGAAGACTGGCTAAACATACGAACATCCTTTCAAGTAAATGCAATACCAATAATTCCCTCTTCCCCCAATTCAAAACCAAAAAGCATTTATCTAGTTCAGATATGAGAGTTGAAAATTTGGGAAAACTTACTTAATCTGAAGAAATATCCTGGGGGACTTGGAAGTGGTGCTATCTGTAAGACTTTGTGTACTTTACCTGCATCGCTGTGAATCATACATATACTGACACAATTATAACCTTGGAGATGACTAAACATGGCGATATGAGAATTGAACTGGATGAATCTATTGATGTGAAACTTCTATTCAATATGACAGACTAATAGCCTGAAGGAAGCAAATTGAGAGATAATGATTTGTGAGCCAGTATTTATTTCTCTAAAACCAGTTCATATGATATAGAATATTTTGATTCCAAATGTCTAGATAGGATCCATAAATTTGATTGAAAATTACTATACCTTTTACGGAGGAAAGGATCATGAAAGAATTCACATGACTCATCTGGACTCAGACTTATTAAGCTTCCAAGCTCAGTTGCCGATAAGGCAAATGTCTGCAAGATGGCAAGGTCATATATGCAAAGATTGCCTAATGTCAATAATT